>ML781546.1:216228-245041 GCA_009831015.1 Picea engelmannii
ACAGGTATGAGATAATTGAAGGGGTATTTTTTCCATATACTGCTTCAAAAGGAGTCATCTAGGTAGTTGTATGGTAAGAAGTATTGTACCACCATTCAACTAGTGGTAACCATTGAGTCCATTTATTTTTCCTTTCAGATGAAAAACACCTCAAATATGTTTCCAAACACTTGTTGACAACTTCAGTTTGACCATCAGTCTTGGGATGATAAGTTGTGCTAAGATGTAATTGGGTGTCTTGTAGCCTGAATAGTTATTGCCAAAAATTGTTGGTGAAAGTGGGATCTCGATCAAAAATAATAGAACGAAGCATGCCATGAAGCTTGAAGACATGATTCATGAAAATTTGAGCCACAATGGAGGTGGTAAACAAGTGTTGAAGATCATAGAAATGAGCATACGTGGAAATACGATCAACGACCACCATGATGACTAACTTATTTCTTGATGTAGGTAATCCCACAATAAAATCCATAGAGATGTCCCTCCAAATAGTGGGTGGAATCGGAAGCGGTTGTAGTGTGTCAGGAGCTTTGACTATTTCACCCTTGTTGCATTGACAAACATCACATTCTGCCACAAAAGTGTGAACGTCCCATTTCATACCATCCCAAAAAAAAAGAATGTTTGACCCAGTCATAGCTTTCGGTAAACCCTGAGTGCACAGTTGTGGGTGTAGCATGAAGCTCAGAAAGCACCATGGATTTAAGTTGTGACTGTTTACTTTAACACAAATGGCCTTTGTAGTGAAGCTCATCATTGTGCCAAGAGTACCCGGAGGAAACTGGAGAATTGGATTGCAATCGTTGGATCAGATGCAAAATTTTTGGATCTTGTAGCCATTCTTGGAAAACATCTTGGAGCCAATCTGGTACAATGAAGGAGAGGGAAAAAAGGGACCCTTCATCTTCATATTTTCTTGAAAGAGCATCAACAACCACTTTTTCTTTGTCTTTCTTGTAAATGATCTCATAATCATATCCAAAGAGCTTAGTCACCCATTTTTTTTGCTATGGGGAGGAAGGTCATCACTCTAAAAAATACTTGAGGCTTTGATGATCTATCTTATTTTGGAAGCATTTCCCCAATAGATAAGGGCACCATAGATCCATTGCATGCAGAATAGCCAACATTTCATTTTCATAGATTGATTGGCTCAAATGTCTCTCTGATAGTTTTTTGATGGTAAAGACCAAAGGTTGGCCATCTTGCATAAGGATTTCTTTAATTTCTCTCCTGAGAGCATCACATTCCAAGACAAAGGTCTTTGTGAAATCAGGAAGGGACAGGACCGAAGTGGTGTGCATAGCTGCCTTCAAGGCTTGAAAGGCCTAATCAACTGTGGGATTCCAAGTGAAATAATTACTTTTAAGGAGAACAATGAGAGGCGTCGCAATATTTCCATAATTCTTAACAAACTTATGATAATAACATGTTAAACCCATAAAACCACGCAAGATTTTGAGAGTCTTGGGGTGAGGACAATCTTGCATATCTTCAATCTTCTTAGGATCCACCCTGATACCTGCCTTGCCAACAATATGACTCAAGTACTTGAATTATGAGGCTCCAAAAGAACATTTAGATTGTTTGAGGAAAAGTTGGTGTTGAGAGAGTAGATATAGAACTCGATCCACATGAGAAACATGGGCTGTCCAGGTTTTACTATAGATGAGAATATCATCAAAGAAAACTAAGACAAAATGACGGAGAAAAGGACGAAAGACATGATTCATGAGGCTTTGGAAAGTGTAGGGAGCATTACAAAATCCAAAGGGAATGACCAAAAACTCATAGTGGCCCTCATGAGTTCGAAATGTAGTATTAGGAATGTCGACCTCTTTCATATGGATCTGGTGGTATCCAGAATGAAGATCAAGTTTAGTAAAGAACTAAGCACCACTCAATTCATCCAAGAGATCATCAATGATAGGAATGGAAAATTTGTCTTTGATGGTGAGTTTGTTGAGGGAGAAAAAGTTAGGGCACATGTTCCAAGATCCTTCTTTCTTAAGTACCATGACCACAGGAGAAGAATAGGGGCTCGTACTAGGATGGATAATGCCTGCAGTGAGCAATTCTTAAACAATTTTCTCAATTTTATTTTTCTGGGAAAAGGGATGACGATAGGGACAAACATTGGGAGGAAGTTTTTCGGGACAAGGGGAATGGAATGATCATGAACACCATGGGAAGGAGGAAGTCTCTGGGGAGTGTAAAAAACATTTTTATGTTTGGAGAGGATGGATTGGAGGTTTGGCGGCATAGAGGGTGTCTCAGTGGTGTGAATGTAATGGAGTTGTGCAATAATGTCGGAATGACCTTTTTTGAGGAGATTTTCCATGCGATGGGAATTGATGATCCTAGGGGAACCTATTGTGATTCATTGGAACTTATATTTTTCTCCCTCCTGGGTGAATTGCATGGTTAATTCCTTAAAATCTAGGAGAATGGGACCCAGAGTCCTTATCCATTCAGCACCCAACACAATATCACAACCCCCCATGTCGATAGAAAACATATGAGATTTCATGTGGTACTGACCAATTTGGAGATGCACATTTTCACAACATCCCCCTCATTTCATGGACCCACCATTAGCAATCCTGATTTGAAAATTATTGGTTGCACGGATATAGCAATTAGTTTCTGAGGAAATGCGGCGATGAATAAAATTATGGGTGCTTCCACTGTCAACAAGGATGATGACCTTCCAATGCTTAATGTAACCAATTAGATTAAGGGTTTCGGGAGTAGAGAAGCCAGTGAGAGAATTTAGGGAAATTAGGGGTTCAACTTCGGGAGGGTCAGAAAGTGGAGTCAGGTCTGTGGGTTCAGGTGACTCGACCATAGGGGGTGCCTCAACATAATCTTTAGAAAGATCCTCGGAGATGATCATAAAACCATTTTGTTCCTTACACTTGTGCGCAAGAAAATATTTGCCATCAGAATTATAACAAAGGCCCTTGAGTTGGTGTTCATCCATTTCTACCATGGTCAATTTCAGTATCTTTAGTGGAGTGGAAGGAGGAGTGGGAGTGACTAGTTTAGGGCAAGGAATAAATGAGGGTTTTTTTGTTTGAAAAGAGACAATTTGTTGTGCTTCCTTAGCTCTTTTAGTAGCTTCCACCCAACTCTAAGGCTAAGCCATGAGGACATGGACACAGATTTCATCCTTGAGGCCATTGATAAAACATTCGTTGAAAAAAACATCATACATGCCCTCTGTGTGAAAATTTAATTGCTCAAAAGCAGCTATAAAGTCTTCCACTATGCCAAATTGTTTCAAATTTGTCAAATGGCATAAATTTTTGGTGTTGGTGTCAAAGTGTTCATAAATATTTGCAAAAAATTGTGCCCAAGCCACGTACCCTTGGCGGGAATTTGTTCTCCATTTCCACCATTGCCAACGTTCTTGATATAGATGGAGAACACCATACCAGAGTTTGGCCAACTCATATGTAATGACATACAAAGAGAAATAATGTTCCATTTGAGTTACCCATCCGGTGGGATCAGAGCCATAAAATTTGTTCACATCCACACGTGTAAGGCATAGGTCACACTAAAAGTGATGGGGTTGAAAATTCTGGGAATTGGAGGAAGTTTCACCTTCAGGGTGCAAAGGTGGGTTAGAGGAGGTAAGGTTTGCAGGGCTATGCAGCTTGGCACATATCATGTCAATTAAAGATGTAAGCTGGGTAGAGAGGTCTTGGTTGATGGTTTCCATTTCTGTGTCTATGGAGGAATGCATGTTTTTATTTATGGTGGAAATATTGGCACTAATTTGTTGCACTTCCTGTTGGGTCTCTATGAAAGTAGAGAACAAGGAATTGAAGAGGGATTCCAAGTCTTAGCTATGGGTGTGGGCCATGATGAAGAGGAAAAATGGAAAGGGACAGGTGGGACCACATAGAAAAGGGGTTATGGTTGAATGGTGTCCGATGATCATGGTGATGAGGGTAATCCAATGGGGTAAGGCCCAAATAAGGGTGTCGAAAGGGATTTAGGTCCAAGGGAAAAAAAATGTTGAAAAATGATAGGTATGGTTGTGATTAGGGAGAAGAGAGGAATCCAATGGGATAGGGATCAAATAATGGTGCTAGCAAGATCCAATTTTATTTTTTTTACTCCTGCAGACTTATACTCCAATTTGAAGACTATTGTAGTGTTGAAATGCCCAAATTCTTAACACGAAGAATTGTGTAGTAATTTCACAACTAGAATGCAGGAGGCATAGTTGCACGACAATAGATATTGTCTTTTTTGTTTATGTTTTTGTCCCAAGGGTTAGTGTATGCAGGGTTTCTACAAATAAGGGCTTTCCCTATGTTATAGCTCTTTGATATACGTGTGGGGTCCAGTAGTAGTACTCGACCCAATATCCCAGGGCACCGAATAAGGAGTCTAGACCGTTCTCTTAGTCATACTACCCAACTACCCAGGTACTAAAGAGTATCTTCCCAAGTGTTGTTCTCGGTGGCACTATAGCAATCAGGCGGCCGATCAATTTATCTACGGAGGACTTCAGGGTATCTAGGTCAATCTGTATACAGGTTTTGTCTGATGCACTACCACTCAAAGGGGTACCAATAGGGTTTACAAGGGTGGCCAACAATGTGCTCTTAAGTACCACTTGTAGTTCCTGCATGTATACTTCCCTGACCGTGGATTTATGCATTGAACAATATATATCTGTAGGTTTAAGATGTCATAATACATCTCTACCCTAAAAAAAAAAAAAACCCGCAAGTTTTTGCCAAGGAAAGTGTTATGATACCATTTGTAAGGTACTAGATCTATTAAAATAACTGAAAACTGAAATATTGTAGGGAATAACAGCAGAACAACACAATAGATGAAAACACAACACCAAAATAATGCCTCTATTGATAGGAAACAATGTTCACATGTCTCTTCGAGGGGGAAACCTCTAATAGAGCAGAGCTCTATTACAATAATTCTCAAGACAAAACTTCTCATACCCTATACTCCTATTTATACTAAATCTATCTATCCAAAAGAACCATCTAGAGGAAGATCCTTCTAGAAGCAGAAGCTTTTATTAGGTATTCTTACATTTGACTTATTCTTCCTTATTTCTAGTCCTTATTAATATTGGTCTTTATTACATGGAAATATATTATTCTACCTACGTGAGGGGTTAGGGAGGCTAGGTCCCTAACATGTCCACTTACAACCACTTTATCCACAAATATTAATCTCACCACTTCTATTTGCAACTTATTTATTTTTAATTGTTTTCTTTTTGCAGCTTAACTCATGATTAACTCCTAGTTACAACCACTTTGACTAATAAACTTCTTCTAGGAGCTTCTAGAATAAATTGACTTCATTGACCTTCTAGGGACTTCTAGATAACTCATGAGGGTTCTCCAACTTTACTAAGCCATATCTCCTCAACCATGAGGAACTATGATCTGGATTATTTTCGGAACGAAATGAAAGCAGAGATATTACAATTAAATACACATAAAAATTGCTAGAGACAAAGAAATACAACAATACATGATTTATATTAATGAAAGAATTATACAGAGACTGTAAAAATACAGAGTGAAAGACTCGTGAGAATGGTGGCAGCTTTATCTCTGAGAAGAGATGTGACGACTACGCTCATTCACAAGAAGATGATTGCAATGAGGCTTTGAAGGCATTTTTATGATAAACATGAATTCCAAAACCCTAGACATCCAAAAAACAAACCCTGGGAGATGAAGCGCCAAAAGTCTTGTGGGACTCGTTGGGGTAAGTTAGTACATTAACTTCCCGGGGTCGTAACTTTTGCATACAAAAATTTTTTTAAGCACGTGATAGCCCGTTGCAAAGGTATTTTTGAGAACTACGTATTATTCCATCAAACTCTGACTGTGTTTATATTTTGATTATGGCAAGCTAAGAAAACATTGTTTGGATCCGCAAAACAGACCTGGAAGTACAAAAAGATGTACTGACATGAAAACTTCCAAAATAAGCCAGTTGGAATAGGTGGTCGAACACCAATATCCACCTGGATGTTGTGTATGGATTTAGGATAGCCTCATAAGTGCATAACCCACAATTACAAAGAAATGTCCTCATTACAAAGAAACGTTTTGAACTAAAAACTGTTAAGATGAGCCAGTTGAAATTTGGAATAGGTGGGTGGAAACCAATATCCACTTGGATCAATCCTCCCCCCTTTGGAAGAAATGGTCTCCATTGCATTGAGTGCCCGGGGAAGAGGGGAAAGCATTTTTTGAATCTGAATCTTGGTGAGATGCATTCCTTGTTGGAGAAGTTGTGTTTCTTGGTATGTGGAAGGCTATCACTAACCTGTTTCTCTCGAGGTTGAATCTATTACACCAACATGTTGTCTCTAGGATTGACGGGGCATTGTGTAGGCACTATTATAGGCGAAGAAACAATATTTTCTTTCTATTTTGCAATCTTCTTCTGTTGGATAGAGGTGTTGCGGTTGTTGTAGTTGTAGCGGAATTTTATTCATCCTTTGAACAGATTGTGAAGAGGATGAATTTTGTAGTATGAGAGATTACCTTGAGGCACTATTTTGGTGGAACAATAGTCGGAACTACCTCTGGTATCTTGTAGAGATAACCCCCCAGAGTAATAATGACATTACGGGGTTGAGACTCATAAACAACATGATATTTCCACATATATGGTTGGCCCAAAACAACATCACGGACATCAAGAGGGGAAACATCACACACTACCTCATCCTTGAAGGGTTGGATTCCATAGGACAGATGACACTATTGGATGACAAGGAGGTCTCGTCCCTGGTGAAGCCATATGATGTTGTATTGCTATAGGTGTGGTGTTGTCAACAAATAAAAAAATTTGACGACATTAGTTGAGATGAGTTTCTTATGGCTACCACTATCAACAATGAAATGCAACAGGGTTTGTTACACATTATTTTGGTCACCCCAGTGATCCATTGACAAACATGTGCTCATGTTCCCAAAAGGAGTCTTTCTCCATGAAGAAGGTGACTGACTTTCTCTTATCAAAAACCCTATTAAGGAAGTTCGCCATAGGCTGCACCATACACAAGGTGCAACGATGCCTAATCGCCGCCCCCTACTCTAAAGTTGATCTACGATGTCTCTACAGGCTACTCTATAGCTAGGGTGTGATGATGTCAAAAGGCTAATAAAGGGTCAAGTTTCACGAAAGTTCTAGAAGGGGATGTTCTAGAATATGAGGTGGCATCCATATGGTTTGGATCTTACTCGCTTCTCTGATTTGGTGGGATCATCCTAATCTCTTCAACCATTTCTCTCTCCCTTATATAAAGAGGGATTCCTCATGGAAAAGGCTAAGGTTAATGAAGGTTGAATAGGATAAGAATTCCATGAGGAATCCTACTTCAGTTTATACTTGAGGGCTTCATTTCAGTTCATCAAGTCATTGTGGATCTTCTTCATTCAAGGTTGGAGCAAGTGTGTGTGTTGGAGAAAAGGGCCATCTAAAGGGGACCTTATGACATCAAGGCTTTTGGTTGTAATCTCCAGTTTTACTTAATATGATACAACAATATGTTTCTTTCCCATAAAACTATTCTTGTTCTATTGTATGATTCCTTGATCATATACATAAGTTCGTGTTGAGTACATTGTGTTGCTTTCACTTTGGTTGGTTTGTGTTCCCTTGCAGATTCAATATCACAAGAGCACCGGAGTGGAGTTAGGATGAAAACGGAAAGAGGATGCGATATTTAAATGGTATGTTGCCCATCTCTTGTTAAATAATGGACTCAATGGTTAGATATTAGGGAAAGCACCATGTTCTGTTATGTTTTGTTCTATTCTAGGTAGATCTAGGAAGATCTATTTATGTCCGCATTTACCGATTAATCCCATAACAAAATTGGTGACCATATTGGGGATACGACACTCTTTTTTGGTTTTTTGTTGTCCATTTTCTTTTAGCCTGCCTTATTTTGTTTGAATTCAGTCTCTGAGTCTCTGGGTGATCCATTTGGACTCCCTGGGTCTAAATGTTTAGTTAGACTCTTTTTCTTTTTCGAATTTTTCCTTATTTACAAAGATCGTCGCACTGTACCCTATATACATCATGTGATGACCCTGTGATGACCCTGTGATGTCGCACTCTTCTTGTTCAATCCAGTGCGTCGACGTCATGTTGTGCCTTATTAGTAGCCAACGATGACCCTTGCTCATCACACTGTGTCCTACTGTCAGCCTGCGACGACTCCTGTAGGATTTGTTGGAGTGAGTCAATTTGTCTTTTTACACCTAGTTTTGCCTTAGTTTCTTGGGGTGGACTTACGATACCCATGTTTGATTTATTCTTGAGTTTAAAGCTTGGTGTTGATTGGTTTTCAGTGATTGAAAGTCTTTCTTTACAAATTTTGCAAGTTTTCTTCTTTTTGGTCTTTATCACAAGGATATAATCTCTGGATCTTGATCTGAGTGATTGTTTTGACAAAAGGTCTTTGATTTACTTCATTTTTTGGATTGTTTTTTCTTTCCATATTGTTTGTTTATTGAAAAACATTTTTGTTTTCATTTGAAAAAAATCTTTTGAATCATGTTGCTTTTGTCTACATTATCAATTTGGTTTAGGAATTGTGTTGTGAGTGTATTTATTTTCTTGGATTACATTTTCCTTTCATCTTTATATCTCTGATTTGATTTGGGAAAGGAAGAATTGAAATCATTTATTCATTTTGGTAATCTCTCATAAGAAAAAAAAATCATTCAATTTTTTTTTAAAAGAGAACATTGGAATTTTTTGTAGTCCTTGATTAGTTGGAATTATTCATTCAAGAAAAGAGGAATTGAATTTTGTAGCATTTGTACTTCAAGAAAAATACCTTCTCCCTACTATAATTAGATTTCATTGAATCGAAGAATTACATATTCATCTCTTCTTGCATTTTATTGGGTCAAGGTCTCAACATCATTAGTTTCATCTCCATCTCCCTTTTGAGTAAACAACAACTTTAAAATACAAGCGTAATTTAAAATTTATTAGTAACTTTTATTTTCTAGAAATTCTCTTCACCAGCATTACCTAGGATAGCGCTTTGGAATAGGTTGTAAGGCACACTCTCCAAAGCATAAAATACACTGTAGTATCTTGTGATAGGGAGAGTTCAAATCCAATTGCTACATTTTTTCTTGGGAATCCCTTCTCACACAAGGGTCAAACCTGAGGTCGCATTAAGACTGGCAGAGTTACTCACCCTGCTTTGTTGGTCTTGGTGTAGATATTGTGCGTATTATGGGTTCCCTTGAAGGTGTACCCACAATTATGAGTGTAAGCCTTTCGAGTTGATTTAAAGCTAGATACTCTGCCTTTGTGTGTGGATCAGACTGTCGATTGTTTCCCCAGGCATCATTGTTGTAGTTGGTAACCTTAGTATCTTATCTCTTTAGGGTCTTTACACAAGGTGATTGTTGAGGGGCAAGTCTTCACGGTACCTAGAATCGATGTTGGCCAAAATCATTCGGGCTCCTTGGAGGGTATACCCACGATTATGTGTGGGATCTTGCACCAGGGTGTAAGTCCATTAAGCAGGTCGTCGATGTAATGTTTCCACCCACTTTACCATATCCCTTTCTTGTATTGACTTCATGACGTTGGATTTCATCACCAACTTGTGACTTCGAAATAAGAAGGTTTGTTTGCTTGGTTTGATTTCTAGATTTTATTAGTGAATGTTGTTGTTTTCTCCAGTTGGTCATAGATTTTTTTCGTTCCTTACTTAGTTCATCCAACATCGTCCTTCGTCATTCAAGTAGGATGCAAGGACTACCCCTGGAAGATCTGGAAGGTTACCTACCTTTGATTCCTAATTCACCAGAAGAATTTCCCGAGGGAGTAGTCAATAACGAAGTAACATCTGAGGTTGGAATCACACACTCTTTGGAAGGATTTCAAATTGTTTCGGACTCCTTAGAGGCTTTCAGACTCCCTGTCAATCTGAAATTGAGTATTATATGAAATCCACATATGCTTCAGATGAACTCATTGGCAGAAATTGTTGTTGACGAAATTTTTGAAGTACCTACTGGACCTAACACAGGATCTGGAGTAGAGGATCCACTTTTTCACAGTGAATCATTTAGGACCCCAGCTCACATTGTTGGAACTTCCAATCCTAGTTCCATCCCTTTGACAGTATGTGATCTGTATGGTAACCTATGAGCGAGCCTTGATCGACCTATGGAATCACAAGTGCCTGAGACGTTTGTTACCTATATGGTACCTTTAGACCATTTTACTGGTACTACCAGTAATGTCATCATCATTTCAGACAAAATGTTGATTGGTTCTCACTCGATTCCTACTCTTCAGATGGCCCATTCTACTATGGTCCCATAAGCTACCATGATTCCTACCGAAAATGTGGTTACCTCCCAAGCTCTGATTAGGACACCACTTCCACCTAGAACAAATCCATCACTTCCCCCTGGGTATAGATCTCTAAATACTTCCATTTCTATCCCCACCCAGGTTCCATCTAGAGTTTCTAGACTTTTTGTTCCTCCTGGGTACAATGATGCTACTGGTTTTGTTCCTACACCTTCCCAGGTTCTCTCCGACGAGCCTTATGTTCCTCCTCCACCTTTGCTTGGAGGATATGACCCTAGTGGATCCAATCCACTTGGAGGCACCAATATTTCTATCACTTCTAGTTTTCATATTCCTATGGGAGGTCAACCCCAAGTTGGGGGGAAACCTCAATTTGGGGGGAAACCTCAAATTGGGGCACAACCTCAACTTGGGGGGAAATCTCAATTTGGATTCCATAACCCAGTTTATGGACAAAACGCACCCGTGTTACCATATCAACCTTGGAATATTCCTTTCCAAGGGTATCAACAACCGAATTGGGGGCAACATCCCCAAGTTAATTATTTTTTTCCTCCCAATCTTGGTCAATCTTATCCAGGTTCCCTGAATCCTACTTGGGGCCCAAACTTTCATTCTAATGTTCCCTCCTAAGGGCACATACCTAAGAAACCCATCCATGTTGGCTATTTTCCCCCAAATCCTCCACAACTGAGTCTATCAGGACTATCTCCTTATTTGCAGACTGCTTACGGTCCTATTGGTATACCTACGAGACTTCCTCCCCAAAATTACCGGTTTCCATAAGTGAACCAACAATTTCCTTTTCTGGCCACCTTGGATTTACCGGATTTGTCTAGGATATTGAACGATCCTATTTTACACTCTCCTCATTGGCTTGTCATCCCAACCAAACTATATTCTGACATTCCTAAGTTTGACGTCGATCGGGAGAGGACCCCAATAACCATGTTATGACTTTCCATCTTTGGTTTTCGTCCAACTCATTGATGGACAACTCCATTAGATTGCGAATTTTCCAACGGACTCTCATGGGTTCGGCATCAAAGTGCTACATCGAATTACCGCGAGGTTTATTTAATGACTTTAACACCCTTGCCATGTTTTTTCTTACACATTACCAATTTCCTATTCGTTATGAAACATGAACTGAAATTTTGATTTCTTTTAAGCGATCTTCTTCCACTCATATTTCTAATCACATCCATGAGTGGAGGAGGAGAAGGTGGTTAATCAAAGTTCCCCTTCTTGACCAACTATTGGCTGAGTGGTTTACCAAATCACTCATCAGGCCTATAGCCTGTGATTTTTCCATGGGAAGCATTGTCACTGAAGAGTAGGAGATTAGTCGTGCTCAATATTTAGATATCGTTTATTCGCAAACGGGCACACTTTATGACCTGATCCCTGACGCTCCTCGCCCTTCCACAAATCCCACCCCGACACATCTCGCAACTTCTCATGTTGTTGATGGTGTGATTGGCACCTTCCATATTGAGACTCATTCCACACAAGCCAATCATACCAATCCCAAATGTAATAATTCTAATTCATAAAATACTCTTTCTCCTACTCCTTCTGCTAGTAATACTGCTGAGCTTAATTCAGTTCAATCCACACCTGCCAAGAAAAAACAAAATAAAAAGAAAGGGAAGGGTACGAACAAGGAGGACAAGAATAATAATAAACAAACTAAAAAATCCCAAAACACAGCCTATTGATGATAAGTATAAGCGCAAACCTCGATATCCTTTCCTTATTTGTGGTGACGATCATTACATGAAAGATTTTCCATGATGTGTCAAGGTTACTAAGTTCCTCCAAGGGACCGGGAAACCTCCTACACCCGTCGTTTTGTCACAACCTTTCCCTTCTCAACAGCAGGCCCAATTGGTCATTCATGACCAAGATTCTCCTTCTACCACATCCTATTTCCTTATGTGTACTGGTGACTCTAAAAATAACAAAGTTGCAGTCACAACTCGGGCCAAAGATTACTCTCCGTCGAAGCAGAAAGTTGATGATTCACCACTTTAGTTGGTTCAATTTCCTCCCTCCACTTCACCTCCCAACGATCCTCTTCATCTCAAAATACCGGGTCTCGATATAGTTCTTCACCCTACTCCAAAGGGTGTTGTTCAAAAGTCATCTTTTAACCCTCACGCACGTGCTGCACAAAACTACAGTATTGTAGAAGACCTTGCACAAGAACCCTATGCAATTTCGGCTCTCGAAGTCCTTCAAAGTTGTCCCACTCAACAGAAGGCGTTGTTAAAATCCATTGGTGGAATTGACCCCGCAGATACTAATTTAATAATGTTTGATTTGGAAGATCGTGTTCCCAGACTCCCTCCTTAGTTAGCATTTCAGATACAAGTTGTCGTTGAAAATAAGAATATCTTCAGAACCGTTATTGAAGAAGAAGCCTCAACTTGCATCATGTTTGTCACTTGTTGGAAAGCTATTGGCTCTCCTACCCTCACTGAGTCACACAATACCCTTAAGGCATTCAATGGTACAGGTTTCAAACCTTACAGTGTTCTTTCCTCATTTTCAATTACGTTGGAAGGAAAATCAATCAATGTTGAGGTTGAAGTCTTCGTCGCACCTCTTGATTACAACCTTTTACTTGGCCGTAGATGGATCGATTCCATGCATGCAGTTGTGTCTACCCTTTTCCATGTGTTATGTTTCCCGCACTAAGGAAAGGTCGTCATTGTTGACCAACTAGCCTTCTTTAATGTTGTTTCACATACTAGAAACATACCCTTTATCTCGAAGAAACCTCCCAGTTACGAGAATGTCATCCTGGGTCTTTTGAAATATTCCACTTTGATGGGTACTTTTCCAATCCCACCACCTGATATTTATCCCCCTTTTGTTGTCTCGATTAACATGATTTCTGCCACTTCTTGTGAAACCCCTGTGTCATATGACCCATGGATAGTACCTAGCCCTGGTGACCATCTTCGTTATGGGAACCAAATGCCCTTAAGTCTGGTCAAATTTCCTTATCAAGCTATTCAATCAGCAACCCCCTCTCCACCTTCTCTATGTGATTCATCTCCTGATCTATTTCACGTGATATTCCCTACTAATGAGATGATCATGTCAGTCATGTATAAGGACGACACTCCATGGGACGATGGGAATCATCACTCCATTATCTTCCTAGAACATGACACCATAGAGAGATACCAATGGATCTCGGCTTCATCAGTCGTTGTTGTTATTTCTTCCGTTCCCGAGTCAACACACGATGTCTTGTACGAAGGGAACTTGAGTAAAATTTCACCTACCATCCCTCTAGACATATCGATTAAACCTAGAGTCATGGAGAATGTTCATATTGGGGCCTCATGTTCTACTGATGAGGTCCACACTTATAAATCCCTTTTCCAAGAATTTTGTGATGTTTTTGCCTAGATTTATGAAGAAATGCCAAGTATCGATCCTGATATTGTTGTACATGAAATTAAGACATATATGGATGCTAAACCTGTCCGGCAGAGACTTCACCCAGTACATCCATGTAAATCCATTGTTATCAATCTTGAAGTTGAGAAACTTCTTAAAGTCATCTTTGTTTATCCTGTGGCTTTGACCGATTGGGTATCCAATCTTGTTCCGATAAATAAGAAGCAAGGTATGATCCGCATTTGTGTAGATTATAGGGATATAAATCAAGCTTGTCCTAAGGAAAATTACCCAACCACTTTTGTCAACTAGATCATTGATGATTATGCCAGTTGATAGATGGTTTCTCCAATTATAATCAAATTAATATTTTACCAGCGGGTCAAAACAAGACTACTTTCATTTTCCCTTAGGGAACCTTTGCGTACCGGAAATTACCTTTCGATCTAAAGAATGTTGGTGCGACCTTTCAGCGTGCTATGTCTTACACATTCCATGATATAAATCATATCATACAACCCTATCTTGACGATCTACCGGTGCATTCCATGCGTCGTCAAGATCACCCGACACATTTACAGGCCATTTTTTAAGCTTTCGGTATTATCACATCCGTTTGAACCCACACAAATGTGTTTTTTCTATGGAGTCTGATTGATTTCTTGGTTTCATTATTTCTATACATGGGATTCATGTAGACCCTTTGAAGGTTGAGGCGATTCTTAATCTTCCTCCTCCTTCCACACTCCTCCAGCTCCAAAGTTTGCAAGGGAAGGCAAAAATTTTACGACGATTCATCCCCAATTACATTGAATTGATGAAAGGATTCACTCGGATGCTCAATAAAGGTTACGAATTTGTATGGGATGACACCGCAACCAAATACTTTGAATATTTGAAGCTTTGAAACTCGCTTTAACCCATACACCACTACTATTTCCACCTAATTGCAGTCGAGATTACTTCCTCTAATTAGTTGCTTCAGACTCTACCATCACCATGGTCTTAGTCCAAGAGGATGATTCGCACAATGAACATGTGATATATTATTTGATTAGGAGTCTCATGACTACTAAGACCAAATACTTACATGTGGAGAAACTAGCCTTGGTATTTGTTCAAGTTGTCCAATGATTTCATCACTATATATTTTAGTACGCAGGACCACTGTTATTTCTTATTGCAAGCCCATAAAACACATCCTTACTCGACAATTGTTGGGGGGGAAAGTAATCCAAATGGATTGTTATTCTCCAAGAGTTTGACTTGGAATTTGAATGCGCCAATTCAAATAAATCTTTGGTTTTTTTCCGAATTGATATGTGACCTTCCCTCCACTGAGACAAAAAATGTGGCAGAGGATTCTTTACCTGACGAATCCCTTTTTCTGATCAGTTATGATGACGTATGGTACGGAGATATTATCATCTATCTCCAGACTCAAAATTTTCGGCCTGACCTTTATAGTACTGATTATCGTCGAATACAGTATCAAGCTCGTCAATACATCATTCTCGGTGATACTCTTTATCGTCGTGGTCTTGACTCCATTTTTTGACGATGCCTTACTTATGATGAAGCTGAGAAATATTTGAATGACTATCACTCTGGAGCATGTGGCGGTCATATGTCCGGGTATGCCATTGCCCAAAATACCTTGTGAGCTAGTTACTTATGGCCTTCATTAGTTAAGGATTGCATTTCAGCCGTCCAGAAATGCCACGTTTGCCAAACTTTTAATCATAAGATCCGATCTCACCCCACTCCTCTTCACCCTGTAATTTATGTTGGGTCGTTCACTAAATGGGGCATTGACTTCATGACATGTAACCCTCACTTGACCGGGGGGCATGGATACATTATTGTAGCTATGGATTATTTCACCAAATGGGCCGAGGCGATGCCTACATTTGATAACACCGGGAGAACTGCAGCATTATTCATATTCAATCATATCATTACTATGTTTGGTTTTTCTCAAGACATAATTAAAGATCATGGTAGTCACTTTCAAAATTTTATGATGTTCGAACTTACTAAAACGTTGAGTCTTCGCCATGAAAACTTGACCCCCTATTATCCACATGCCAATGGGCAGGTTGAAGAAATCAACAAATTTCTTACCACTATGCTTCAATGGATGATAGGAATTCATAAGATGAATTGGCACATGATGTATTTCTCAACATTATGGGCCTATCGGACATCTATTAAGTCTGCCACAAGCTTTACACCTTTCCAACTAGTTTACGGTATCGAAGCAATTTTTTCAATTGAATGTAAGATATCGTCTTTAAAACTGGTCGTTGAACTTCTCCCCAATACCTCTTCCGAAGAGGAACGTCTATTGTACTTGATGCAATTAGATGAAACCCATTGTGATGCCGCCTTGGTGATTGAAACCCATAATAAATGTGTTAAAGCCCAATATGACAAACATGTTAAGCCACGTTTTTTTTCTGAAGGTGGTCTAGTTCTTCTTTACAAACATGATCGTGATTTGCTAGGGGCCAGTAAATTCAAGGTCATGTGGCGAGCTCATTATATTGTCAAACAAGTGTTGGAGAAGGGAGCTTATGAGCTAGTATATTATGATGGAGTTCCTTTGAGTGAACCAATAAATGGGATTTACTTAAATAAGTACTATGCTTAAGTCATTTTTGCATGAGTGATTGTATTTTAGTGTATCATACTATTGTGTGATTTTTCGTTGTTTGGTTTCGACCTTCAGTTGCTTACCTTGTGTTCTACTTGGTTTCCATATGTCAGTGTCTTCTCTACCCTACCTTGGCTCCGTTGATGGTGCTAGTCACAGTACTCAGAACTTAGCATCTACTACTTGGGCAATCTATGCACCTACGGATGAGTTGATTAGTCTACATGGTGTTTTCCTTGGTCGTGAAACTAATAATATCACGGAATACAATGCAGTCATCGAATTATTGACTGACGTTGTTTCACTTGGAATCCATCATCTTGTTGTACGACTTGATTTGCAGTTAGTAGTCCTACAGTTGAGTAACGTATACTATATCAGAAGTCCTACTTTATTAAGGGTATATTTACAAATTCACCTCTTGGAACATCATTTTGATTACATCGAATATCAACACATTCCTAGATGTCTAAATACATTGACAGATGCATTGGCTAATTATGTGTTAGACAGACATTTGAGACATTTATAAATCCAATCACACATTCTATATACAACAAGTAATCCGGTAGAAGCCTATCACACATTCTATATACAACAAGTAATCCGGTAGAAGCCTCATATATATATATATATATATATATATATATATATAACGATAAAAAATTTACAAAAGTGTTTTTGTTCGAAGACCAAAATATCAAAAATGTGAGGCACATGGATTCATATAAAAATAGAGAATCAAGAATGTTGTTCATTATAACATGCAACTGCCCATGCTAATTTACGGAGAAATCGACCAATGGAAGAAGACACGCCCACTGTATGGCATTGATAATGCCTCGGGATATCATCGATAGAGGCATCTGGGATGTTCATCGTGAGTCCCTCTAGATTCTTCTCTAGGATCTCGTAGTCAGCAACAACTACTCTTGCTACATCATCTCTCTCCCCTCACCTCTAGATGGGGGATGAACCTGGAGGTCAATAAGGTCCCATGTCTGCATCATCAAAGAGCATTTGATTAGTCATCAGATAAGGAACATAAAAAATATTTTATATTAAAAATCACAAAAACATCATAAAAGAAAAATGTCCTTCTTACCTATGTCCCCCCATTGGGAACCCTTAGGAAGAGCCAAGTCTGGATCACCTCGGAAGTCTAAACCAACATAGGCATAGTCGTCGACCATAAACATTTGGGTCCTCAACTAGTCAAAGAAAACATCATTTTACCTAATGATAGGACCAGTTACGTGTCGTGCCATGAGGTCGACCCACCTCTTCATTCTTGGATCCTGTGGGGCAGGTATACCCCACTCTACCTACAAGCGTAAATATGGGACCCTCTAGGAAGAAGGACACCAAAATCGAACCGTATTCAAATTGTTTCATCTCACCACTCCTGCACTTGGTCAACTATTTTTTCATGCTTCTGAGAACCCTGTCACACCAGTTGAAAACTCGGGGCTCCATACATTTCAGTGCATACTGGAAATAGATCTGAAGAGACATATGGGTAGCTTCACTCCCTGCCATGCATGTGATGGTGTAGAGGATGGTTCATAGAGGCAAGTCACAGACATCTCTAATAGAGAATTTTCTCTATGCTTCTTAGTACCTAGCATAAAATGTGCACTGATATACTGGATCATAGGATCTCCACCTCCCCTGCTACCTATAAGAATAAATCAGGACCCATGGTGAGATAGCCCGATAAAGAAGTAGATATCCTCAATATATATCATAAGAATGTGAGCACCAACATGGAATGCCTATTGGTTCACATCCCACATGTGAACTAGGTATTCGAGTAACCTCAATTGGGCCCTCATGCCCTCCATCTTGAAGAATTTTAGCAGACCAGACTATCGGAGGGCATTTACCATTCTCGGGTCATTCCCGGCGAAGTAGTATTCCTCCTCATTCTCTCTCTCTCTCTATTCCAACATTATTACCATGGAAAACCTATAATGGAACATAAAAGAGAGATTAGCATCTTTATCTTCTCCTTGGAATTTTTTTATTGGCAAGTATATCTCAAAAGACTTTTTGATTTGTGCACGTCGCAGCCCTGGGAATCTGTACAGTGCGGATTCATCGCATGCTAGCTTTAAGGCCTCCTATGACAACCCTGGGTCATCATAGGGCTCGATATAGGGTGCCTACGACGACCTCCAAGCACGGGTACCCTTGAAAACTTAACTCAAAAAGCCATTTTTTACCAACAAAAAGAAAATTTTGATCCATGAAAAGTTGAAAGAGATGAAAATTACTTGTTCAGTGGAGATAGTTCGTCGAATGATCAACCCTGCCCCCCACAATCCGCATTGGAAAATTGAGGTAAATAGGGGGTTTTGGAACAAAGTTTGGGTGAAATACCAAATGGAATAGTGAAATGAAGTTTTACCCATTTTTATTGACTTTTTCACTTTTTTATTTATATTTTATATTATTTTATATATTTCACCTAAACCCTAAAGTTATAATGACAATGCAAGTGTCGATCTTTTGCAGGAAAAGGGTCTAGGAGTGAAACATTGAAATAAGGATACATTTTTTGGTTTGTTTTTACACATTTGTCGCATGTACAGATCTTTTTAGAGTTTTTCAAGAAAAACTTTGAGCTTAGCCTTTCTTCATCCTCATGCTCGTAAATCAATGAGAATGTAACCAAGTATACTTTTATCACTTTTTCGGACTCGTAAAGGTTATACGAAAAAGGAACCCCCTGGAGTTTCGTTTAAACTCTTTTCAAACTCTCTAGACATGAAAAGATTGTCGAGTGACCTTGTTATTTTCATGCTCGTAAAAGTATTTGAAGAAAACATTTGATGAGCGGTAGATTATCACCTTTTCGGTCTCGTCAGATTAACTTATGAAAAAGGACCTTGTGGATTTCTCTTTAAGTGTTTTTCAGACTCTCTAAACATGAAAAACCCCTGAGTTTTCTCTCTTTGGACTCATTAAACAAACATCTAAAGACCCATATGGGATCAAACCACTCCTTCTTAGGGTTCGTTAAAAATACTCTGAGGGACTCATCTGAAGGATGAGCTTACATCAACAAGCATATGTTACCCTCCTCAAGCTTACATAAAAATAAAGAGGTACTTGCCAGAAATGGTGGGGGAAAAATGGGAAATAAATGTGTCTTTGTATTCATGTTAGTGGCAGTAATAGTCACTCTTGAACATGACACCCCTTTCATCATTAACATCAATGGTGATTTCACTCGCACTTGTTCACGGTTTTCATTAATGATCGGTAATCAAGTGGTTTCTACCATGTTCGACTTCAACACCTGTAATCACATGGCTAGATTCGTACTTAGAGACGATGGAAATGAAGACCCTGGATATTATCATTTCGATCCAGGTTGTGATGTAGTATTCATGATTTGTATTGACACATAGATCCACTTTGTATGTCTCGTGGCTATATCCAAATTTGAGTCATTTTAGAGCATAAATCCACATTTTATTCTTGGTGTCTATGCCAATTCACAATGACATGGATCCATAGTGTATATTTAGTGGCCATGACTCACTCGAAATTGTATGGGCATGACTATCTAGGACACTGGTATATTATTATGCAGAGGCTTGATTGTTTGCAGGTTTCCAATAGGTGCGGTCCTTGTTTCTGACACACACATTCTACAAAGTATTTTGGTTGTCACCAGTTCCAGTCTCATACTTTGGGGGGAATTATGTTACACATTATTTTGGTCACCCTAGTGATCCATTGATAAACATGTGTTCATGTTCCCAAAAGGAGTATTTCTCCATGAAGAAGGTGATTGACTTTCTCTTATAAAAAACCCTATTAAGGAAGGTCATCGCAAGCTGCACCATACACAGGGTGTGATGATGCCTTATCATTTCCCCATGCTCTAAAGCTAAGTTGTGACATCTTCGCAAGCTTCTCTACATCTAGGTTGTGACGATGTCAAAAGGCTAAGAAAAGGTCAAGTTTCACGAAAGTTCTAGAAGGGGATCTTCTAGAAGATGAGGTGATGTTCATATGGTTTGGATCTTACTCGCTTCTTTGATTTGGTGGGATCATCCTAATATATTCAACCATCTCTATCTCCCTTATATAAATATGGATTCCTCATGGAAAAGGATAAGGTTAATGAAGGTTGAATAGGCTAAGAATTGGATGAGGAATTCTACTTCAGTTTATACTTGAGGGACTCATTGCAGTTCATCAAGTCATTGTGGATCTTCTTCATTCAAGGTTGGAGCAAGTGTGTGTGTTGGAGAAAAGGGCCATCGAAAGGGGACCTTATGACATCAATGATTTTGGTTTTAATCTCCACTTTTACTTAATATGATACAACAATATGTTTCTTTCCCATAAAACTATTCTTGTTCTATTTTTTGCACGAAATTGCAAGTATTCAGCGCTCCCTGGTGTATCTTGAAAAGGGACTAACCGCCTCTCATGGATCCTTGAAGTTTGGAGGTGATGAGTTTACCAATCACCCATGGGTTTTAGTCTAATGACAGTCATACTACCGAAAAATGGTATCATAGCTAGAGGTCACGAGTTCAATACACACTCGGCTCGCGCTGAGGGGGAGATTGTTGCACAAAATTTCAAGTAGTCAGTGCTCCCCAGTGTATCGTGAAAAGGGACTAATAGCCTCTCGTGGATCCTTGAAGTCTGGCAGTGATGATTTTACCAATCACTCGTGGGTTTTGGTTTAACGGCAGACGTACTACCAAAAAACTTCAAATCAAGATTGTCGGATCTACAAGCCAAATCAACGATAGGGATTCAGAAATACAATTTGCATATACATCGCTTGGCCACTGCCACACATTATATCTACATTAAGCATTAATTAAATTGGTAATTATAGCAAGGACGTTACAGAAGAGATTCTTGATAGAGGAATTATGCAATGAAGAGGATAAGAATGTAGAAAAATACTTGCCTTAATGAATTAGTTATGTTGTTTTTTATATTTCATTTTTGGAAATTCCATAGGATAGTTTTTGAATGTCCTTGTTTTAATACTCAATAGTTATCAATCATAAAGATCAAATTTTTTTAATCATTGTTCAATGTTAAATGTCAATTAATAAATTCTTGAATGATTTGTATCTAGAAATGAATTTGAATCTATATTTATTTACATAACTTTAAATTATGTTTATTTTTACATATATACACCTTCGTAGATTTTAGCACTCGAATCGTTGCGCAGAGGGGGTTTCTTGTCCCACAAACAAGGGGGCATCATACACCAACTTGTTGTCTATCTTAGTTGTGACCTTAAAATTAGAGTGTTGTTATTATTATTATAAAATGTTATTTGTCTAAACCTAATGTACTCTTGTCCCCTAATTTAAAAAGTGTCATATATATACCAGTACCAATATTCACAAGACCTAGCAACATATAATGAAAAATTAGTGATCTAAAGAAAAAATAAACCTTGCTGGAATAAATAATGCTTATAGTAATGTCATTTGGAAAATTATCAAAAATATAGATCTATTGTTCCAAAAACATCTTCACACACCTCAAACTTTTTCATGGTAATCTTAGGATACCTCTTAAGCTTAATCTAATCCCAATCATCATAATATTTTACACATAATGTTCCAACAATAAGCCCTCATGAAATATGTTATTAATAAATTGAAGTGGATTAAATTTATATTCAAGAGAAAATTTTACTCAAATCACCAAAGAGGATGTTGAATTCTTAGGTCCAATATCCTATTAATGAAGAAGATCCTTAATTTTTTTTTTATTATGGTAGTCTTTTTTTCCTCTGCGAATTGACAAATTTGAAGAGAGTTGATATACCTAAGAGATACCCATAACATTTGAACTAGTAACTTAATGAAGACTAAGTGCCACATCGACCAACCCTCCTTGAGCCTATAAAATTTATTGTGTGTGTATGTGTGTGTATAATGGAATATTAATCTAATTATATAACACTATACATTATCTACTAATCTATTATAAATTGTTGTGTTTTTTCAACGCACGCTAACAAACTAAAGTGTTTAACTAACCAAGTTTCCAAAGATTGTGTGAATTACTTTATAGGAAATGAACTGAACCTTTATGGAATAAAATGATAAAAAAATGTAGAACATTTAGACAATGTCATTTTTCAAATTTGACCCATTCCTACATTTTTTATCATTTTCTTCCATAAAGGGTTCATTTCCTATAAAATAATTCACATAAGCTTTGGAAAGTTGGTTAGTTAAACACTTTATTTTTTYAGTGTGTTAAAAAAATACAATAATTTATAATAGATTAGTAAATAATATATAGAGTGTTATATAATTGGGTTAATATTCCATAACACACACATATATTCCTCAAAAAAAAATGTAATTTTTATTTCATTCGAAGAGAAAAGAAAATTGCATTCTATAGAATACATGTAACCATGTATTTCACTGATCATTTGGGACACCATCACCCCATCAAACCATAAAATAGTGAARGGATTCTAAATAAAAGCATTGTCTACACTACTTTATAMAAAATTTATTAAAAGAAAGGTTCCAGAAACCTTTACATTTTGTGATCACAAAAAATATATCAATATAGAGTTGGGAATGTGTCGTCAAATAAATCTCAGTGAAAAGAGAATGTCATAGAGGGGATCAATAAGAGGAAGTTGTAAGTATCTTCTCTTTTATGAAAGTTCGATGATAGTACTCAAAAATTTCAGCATTGATAGTTTCTGAAATCAACCACTACCCAAAGCCCATTTGAATACCTTATTTAGAGAGTGAATCGACTTTCAAATTGTGTTCCTCGTAGACATCCCATATAAAAAAGGATTCAAAAGTGTCTAAAATTCTTAGAACTTCCTCCAACAAAGGAAGCAGTAAAATGTTGTAACAATTCTAAATTTTTTGAGCCCAATTTATGACATTGACAGAATCACCAAAAATTTGAATAAATTTCACATATTTTTCTCCGGAAAAAAGAAATAGCAATTTTAGAGACATTAATTCATCATAATTATTGGTTCCTGGTCCCAAACCCATTTTTATTTTAAAGAAATGATGTTCTGAAAGGAAAAGTATAGCACCCCGCCCCCCATAGGAATGGTTATTATTTTTGGAAGCTCCATCGAAAAAATCCCATGGCCTAAAACGGTCCATTAATTCCTCTTGAACCATATGAATTGGACCTCTCTCCTTTTCCTATGGAAAATGTGAGATTATATTGAGGCTTTAATCTGTTATTATTTATGGTGGAATGGGTTTATCTCGGAAGATGGTTGAATTCTAAGCCATCCAAGTACCCCAATAGATTAGAAATGGTAAGGAATTAAAGCTACGAGTTGAGCCATTGGGGACCCAACCTTTCCATGCATCCTCTATTGTTTTTCCTTGCCAGTTAAACTCCTAACCCAGAAAACTAGAGCACTCACGCCAAGTGTGTTTAATAAATGGGATCAAAATAAGTAGATGGGTCCTTGATTCTTCCCTCACTTTATAAAGTATACACCATCCCAGTCCCTCAATCTGCCTCATTTTCATTGAATCCCAAGTGGGAACTTTATTAACAATCAAACACCACATAAAGATGTGAGCATTGAGTGGGCATCATACTTTCTATAGTCCTTTCCACCACCAGGAAGGCCCCCTTAGATGTATCTCTATATTAAGTTGGGTGTAGCCCAGCTTTAGTGTATATGATCCATGAGGAGCATGTTTCCATACTACTTCATCCTCTCTATCCAAAATATGAATGTGTATTATTTTTAATGATTTTATATAATTAGACTAAGGGACGTCAAAGGCCTCCCCTATCCATAAATGATTAGAGTTATTCCACTCCTAATTCCATATAGTGGTTTGATTTGAATCCACAATCTAATTAAGGTAGAAAACTCCATGTGTGTGAATATTATGAACCAAATCTTGAGGGAGGAGGTGGTTGTCTCCACTACTCGACCATGGTTCCAAGCCAATGTGCACCTTGGAATCATTTCCAATGTGCCAAGTGATTCCTTCACCAACTAACTCATAGGATTTGATGATTGCTTCCATATAATTGAGCACATAGATTTATTCTTTTGAGGATTTGTTATCCATTCCAGAACAGATTCCGGGAAGATATATTTTTTAATAACCACTTTCATCCAAAAATTGTCTGTAGTAATCAATCTCTAACATGATTTAGATACGAAAGATTTTGAGAATAAGAATATATTTTTCATCCCCCATCCTCCTAGTAATTTTGGTACAGCCAGAAATTTCCACTTGACCCATGGTAAGACATATTTATCCTTTGTTCCTGCCCAAAAGAATTTGAAGCATATTTTCCTTTCTTTTTCAAGAACACATTTTGGGCCAAATACATCCAATAGACTGGAATTGCTTCCAATACTGATTTAACCAAAATGAAATGGCCTACTCGAGATAGACATCTGTAAGGCCTTCTATTTCCAGGCCTCAATAAAATAATAATTATCTCCTAAAATCCTACTAAAATAACCGCAATTTTTATTTCATGATTTTCTTATACCATAAATAAGCAACAACAACATAATAACAATAACATCATAACAACAACATCATCATCATATTAATGACAGCATAATGATAACAGACCAACTGGTAAAATACATACCTCCACCTGCAAGTTAGTTGATTCAACCCCTGGTTCACTTGTTCTTGTGCTTGCCCAAAATAAATATTAACCTCCCGGCCAACTAGGAACAGCCTCTTCGGCTCCCTAGCTTTAAGAATCCTTGCGGTTTCCTGTCCCCCGAGCCCATAGTTCTCAACAACAACAGTGCCTTGTGAGAGTTCCTCGAAACAATTGTTCTTCCCAATTTTCCTCCTCCTCTTCCACCTCTTGCAGAATTTTCCAAAACAAAATGATATCCTTCTCCAAGGATCCCTCCCCTCTTCCTTATCCTCCCTTCTCATTCAATTCCCCAACTACCTTATACCCCTCTTTAATTCCCCAGCAGCCTTATCCCTTCATTACTTACTTCACCTACCTTTTAATAATAAAATAATAAAAAGACTTATTGAATTTATTTTAATAATTAATTAAATTTAAATTAACAACTATGAAAATTAAATAATCAAATTGGGTTGTTACATACACCCACCCTTCAAGAAACTTCGTCCTGAAGTTAGAGTAATTTACAATACAAGGGTAATGATACATGATTCATACATCCACACCAAATAAACAACATCGTCAATTTAAAACACTTATACATACTAGTGTACATGTGCAAGGCATGCATGTGTAGCTAGCACATACAAGACTCTCACATGTACTAATGACAATAATTATCACACCTAAATTAATTCTTGTATGTGTCCAATCCAATCAACAAGACCATTCATTTCATAAAAGATAGTAAGACATTTAAAATTTTCGTGAAATACCTCAATTACAATAATTTAGCACAAGCAACATTCACTTAGATAATTGTAGTTCAGTTAAGTAAATATAAACATACATATATACATATTTTTCAAAATGAGGAAATCAAGAAATTCTAGCATAATGTGAAAGCCCCACACACTCTCAACTACTTCTAGTCATCCTTCCTCCCTAACCTAGTTCCATCTTCCATCCCTATCCTTCCTATGAAGGACTATATTAGAGCGTCAACTATATTGACCTAACTCCATATAAAACCCGTAAGTGGAAGTTTCAACTCTCTTGACTAAGCTTCCCCATCAGGCATCTGGAAGTCATCATCACACATCTAGGGGAGCGTGAGCTAACACCTTCCTCCCATGACTCCAAGTTTCAGAGGATACACGGTGGGAAATGCCTCCACCCCTCCTAATAGAAATAGGATCAACACCCTACCATGGACCATACAGTGGAACTGTGTTGTTGGGAATTTTGTCATCGTTTATTCAGTTTTAGGCAGTCTCGCCACCTGAAAAACCTGCACTCATCCACACATCATAGAAATGCATTTGAACTAATATAATTTCACGTACAAGATTTATACTATATTGTTTCCTAGTCGATGTTCCCGACATCAACCTGTTATCATCATTATTCTTTGGCTATTTCATAGCCTATTGATTTATAGATTAGTCTATAACACAAACTCATACATATCCATGCATTATCATCATGTAAATGCATTTAATCATAATCTAAATTTGGTATCCATGTACCAACAACTTTAAATGTCAAAATTTTCAAGTTAGAAATAGATTGCATAATATCCATCATAGTTCACATAACGTTAAACGTTCATAGAATTGACATTCACATAGGTTCATGTCTTAAAAGTTCAAATGTATCATTAATAGTTTCACAGTGAATATAAAATAAACATGATTAGGCCTTAAGTAATTCTAGTTGTCTAAGTCAAAAGGTGGCATTACATACACCCAACTTTCGGGAAAACATATTCTCGAGGTGGTCAAAAAAAGTGAAGGATGATCTCGTCGTAAGGTCTTTGCATCCTCCCAAGTAGAAAATCTTAGGCTATATTGGTTACTACTAGTTAAAACCTTAACTCAAATTTATTAGTTTTCTTGTTAAGTGAATCTTATATTGAGATTTCTATAGCTTTCATTAAGCCATGCATATAATCCCACCTATAATACCTTTCTAATTATAACCAATTACTACTAACTTGAGTGATACAACACATATGGAATTGCTAAAGTTTCCCATGCTTAGGAACATTTACGAAGATATTGATAATCCATCATTATGTGAAGCAATCATTTCAGTGATTCTTTAGTGATTATTCTCAATTAGTGACCTTCTTGTTAATTAATAAAGATTAGGTCTTGATGAGGCAATGTTGAGAAAATGGATATCTTTGTCATAGTTGAAGCACAAAAGGTTCTCTACCTACAAGAGTATTACAAAGAACATACGTGCTTCGAAGTGAACCATGTTTACCATGTCTTACTGTGCATCTTCAGATCAAGAATCAATTTCTTACTAGGGTCCATTCCACATTTTATAATTACTTGTCTTAAGGACTTCTTTTATTTTCAATTTCTCTTCATACATCTCAACCTTATCCTTTATACTTACATGGTACTTACCGACTTTGGCCCCTAGCCCTTTCCAGTTGCATCACTAGCACTTTTCAAGTTCCTTCCTCTTACTACGAAAGAAGTCTAGTAGTGGGATGAGCATTAATCGTTTATCATTCAACTTGTAAAATGGTTTCTATAAAGTGTTAGGGAAATTTCCCATTATGTAAACATCATAAATGTTATGTTGAGAACATATTTCTTCTCACAAAAATTTGGATTTAACTGAAATGTCATCTTCATACAAAGTGGTGGTAAAGAGTAATTATTTTAGTCACTTGCACCCACTACTATAATCCCTTAGTAATAAACTCAATTTTACTTATCAAATAAATACATAACTAAGTATAAGTTCGGTTACATCAACCACTACCAATTCATCCAAATATCACACCACAACCCACAATGTAATAAAACATATTGTCTAAAAATTTACATTATCATTCTAAACTCAAGTTATTTGATCACAACATAGATACTTATAGTATCACTTAGATTTTTATTTTATTTATTTTATTTTAGTTTTAGTTTTAATCTCAAATGTGTATTAGCATGGTACAATGACCTCCCTTGTGACTTAATATTAGAAGAGAAATTTAGATTTTGTACCAAATTTAATATTTACTAAAATTTCTTTTATAAAATTAATAATTATTTTAACCACTTTTCTTCATAGATAATGAACTTTAATTTTAATACATAGTAATCTTTTAAGAATCAACTTTACATAGTAAAATGACCTACTAACTCAATATGAGGAAAGAAATTTGAAATATATATATGTTTTGCTAACTTCATAATTATTTTCACCAATTATTTATTTTTCAATAGAAAATGACTTTATGTTGAATATGTAAAAAGATTTTAATCCCAATTCTACTAAACTTTTTATAATTACTCACTTTATATTGTCATAGATACTTGAACTTTGTATTAGCTTAACAATACCTAAAATCTCTTTAATTTAATTGATTTAATAATTTTTTTATTTAGAATATCACATTCATTTTAACATTGGGAAGACATTTTAACTTTGCACAATTTTAATAATGGCTATAATTTCATTTAATTAATTTTATAATTATTTCCAACAATTCTTAATTTGATAGATAATATTTTTTGTTTGTTTAATCTATGAAGAGATTTGAATCTCAATTATTGTAATGTTCCATTTTGACTAGACCTAATATTGCTTAATTGAAGGTGTTTTAGATGCATGGACACTTTGGTATTATTTAATGAATGCATCTTTATGTGGCTTATGCTATAAAACTATGTAATAATATGATGTGATTACTTGTCACCATATGATATGTTGATTATACAT
>ML781546.1:282329-299209 GCA_009831015.1 Picea engelmannii
TCTAGGTTGCTTTTGAGATTGAGCATATATAGTGTGTGATTACCTTTGAAATAAACAGACTTCCCTGGGTTGACAATTTATGTAGCACTTGATTGTTTAGTTAAATAAGCAATTATAGTGACCAACAAACGTGTCATCGATATACAAAACTACATATATGAAATTCTCACCCTCTTTCTTGGAATATATGCAGTGATCAGATTTTCTTCTTACAAATCTCAAACTAATGATGTACGTGTCCAACTTATAGTACCACATCCTTGGAAATTTATTTAGACCATAGAGATATTTTTTCAATTTTCACACTAACTCTTACTTTCCCTTTACTACAAATTCTTCGAGTTGTTTCATGTAGATTTATTCTTCCAGGTCCCCATGTAGGAATGTTGTCTTCACATCCATCAGTTCTATTTCCAGATTGAATATTGCAGCCAGAGACATTAGTACTCTAATGGAAGTTAATTTTTCAAAAGGGGAAAAAAATCTCACCAAATTCGACTCCCTTGACTTAGGAATAACCTTTCGCTACCAGTCAAGCTTTGAACTTATTGAATTGTCTAGCAGCATTCATATTCTTATTGAATACCCATTTGCTACTGATGGGCTTTCTTCCACTAGGTAACTTGATAAATCCCATGTCTCAATCTTGTACAAGGATTCCATCTCTTCAACCATGGCGTCCTTTCATAGTTTTCCCTCTACTGATTTGACTTCCTCACCAACCGACTTGGGCTCATTGTCGATGGTAGTAATTTAGAATGAAAGTCAGGAGGACTATACCTTTTGACTGGTTTTCTTACTCTTTCTAACCTCCTTACCACCGAAGTTTGGTGTTCCACATCTTCCTCTGATTCAGTCAACTCATCTGATTCATCTTCTTCGTTCCTCAGTTCAAACTGCACCGTCTCAAGATTATTCTCGATTTGAACAATTTCCTCAGGCTCGTACTTACTTCCGACTTCTTTGAAGACCACGTATCGACTATACATTGTTCTCCTTGATGCAGGATCCAATTGCTTATATCATTTCATTCCTTCGTTGTATCCAATGAAAATACATTTGAATACCTTCTTGTTCAGCTTGCTCCTCTTTTCCTTGGGAACATGCACAAATACATCACAACCAAATACTTTGAGATTTGCAACCAAAATATTCTTACTCGACCATACCTCATGTGGATTCATGTCGACTAGCACTGACAAAGGAGACATATTCACTGGATATCTTGCAGTGTTGACTGCCTCTACCCAGAATTATTGTGCAAGCTCAACACCACTGAGCATACTCCTTTCCTTGTCCATCAATGTTTTGTTCATTCTCTCAGCAACTCCATTTTGTTGTGGTGTATATGGTGTGGCATTTTTTCATGCTATTCCACACTTCTTATAGAACTGATCAAATTATTTTCCACGGAATTCACCACCATTGTCAATTCTTATCACCTTAATCTTCTTATCTATTTGGTTTTCTACAAGAGCTTTAAACTCTTTAAATTTCTTGAAAACCTATGATTTCTTCCTCAGGAAATATATCCATGTCTTCTTGAAAACATTTAAGGAGACATAATACAAGGATCCACCAAGTGAAGGCACTTTAACCAAGCCAAACACATCACTATGAACCAGTGATAGAATCCCATTTTCCCTTGTCTCTCCAGATGGGAACCTCGCCCGACTTTGTTTTCCATATATGCAATGTTCACAAAAGTTGACTTCTAAACCACATTCAGGAAAACATTTGACCATACCTTTGTTGTCCATAGCTTGAAGTCCTTTTTCTCCAATGTGTACCATCCTCTCGTGCCATAGCATGGTCGGGTCAATTTTATCATGTCTTTTCGAGTCGGTTTGTACCAACTCAGCCTGAGTTGAGTCGAGTTGATTCAAATTTGAGTCAACTTTAGGAGAAATGATGTTGTTACATCCAATCAAGTCAACATTCCCTAACATATTGTATATGGTTCCAATCCAAACTCCTTTCATTAAGACCATCGCACCTCTGACCATCTTGCACAAATCCTTCTGAAACAGAGTGTGTAATCCAGCATCACTCATCTACTAACAGATATCAAATTTCTTGCCAAATCTGGAATGGTTGGCACACCTAGAAGGGTTATTTTCCTCCCATCCTGCAGTATCAGTCGAACTCTTCCTCGTTCGACAATTTTAGTTGTCAATTCATCCCCCAAGAATCAATCACCTCCATCCTATCATTCATACTCGCAGAACCATTCTCTATGTGGTGTCATATGATATTATGTTCTTGAGTAAATCAAACAAACACCTTGATCTTACTGTGTACTGGTCAAAACTAGGCACACATCACCTCCCTTATCTAAGTTCATCTTTCTCTTAGTCGAATACTTATCGTCGGATCCCATATTAACTTCCATCGCCCTCAACTTACAATCCTTTTTGTAATTCCCATCTTTGTTGCATTTCCAACATCTTCTTATTGACTAAAACGGGGATTTATATTTTCCCTTTGACTTAGGCTTTCTACCAGAGAATTTTCCTTTATCTCTTTCAATCAATCGACCTCTCACCACTAAATCATCTTTCTTCGATCCTTCCATGTTCTTTCTTCTCATTTATTCTGACAACATAGAAGAAACCACATATTCTAGTGCTAGTGTGGTTGTATTTCTCCCTATAGCCATGACTAAGTTGTCCCAAGAGTCTGGAAAAGAACATAATAGGATTATACACTTCTCCTCCTCGGTGATTTTAATATCCACAAACAATAACTGGCTTAAAATGGTGTTAAACACATTTAAATACTGAGTCACCAAATTGTCATCTCTCATTCTCAGAAGATGCAATTTATTTCTCAAAAATAACTTATTTACCAAATATTTCAATTGGCATAAGCTTCCCAACTTGTACCATAGTTTCTTGTCTAAATCTTCACCTGATACATTCAGCAATATTGAATCTGCAAGACAAAGCCAAAACGTACTTCTTTCTCTTCTTTCAAATTTCTCCCATTCTTCAGTCGACATGCATGTCAGTTGGGTACCTGGATAGACCGTTGTCCCTTGTTCTCAATCTGCATGAATATCTTCCATTTTAAGCTTCCAAAGCTCAAAATTATGGCCATTGAATTTTTCTATCTCTTTTCTTGAACTGCTTGCCATTCTTTACCATGATATTTAACACAATTTATTAATTTCAACTCTTATTGTACCTAGGGTTTATCTCTCATATTGAAGATTGGTAAATCAAGATATGATACACACGTCAAAGCATAAAAAACCTCTGATACCACTTGTCAGAGATGAACTTCGCTCTGATACCACTTGTCAGAGATGAACTTCGCTCTGATACCACTTGTTAGGAAATGAGATACACTTCCACACTAAACCTAGAAGAAGAGAAGAAGAATTTAATCAAGATCATAAATGACAAAGCAATCACACAATACATAGATATTTTACCTTGGAAACCCAAGCCGAGAAAAATATCATTCTTTGAGAGTTCCTCTCTCTTGTTGTCTTATTCAATATGAATAAAAGGTTACATGTCTAACCTTGCTCCACATCTAAGACACAATTGACATCATACCCTCTTTCCTATGCAAGAACAACCATGTAGCCAATATGGATTACATATGCATGATCATCAACCTACATCTAAATATTTCTATAAATATAGGTTATCCTACAATTCATTGATTATCAACATTTACATCCTTACTACATGCCTCTTTATAGGATTTACAACAGGAAAAACCGTAAATACTTGGCACCAAAAAATGTTTGCATATCATTGGCTACAAAACCCACGAATCTCGGGATTATTTTACAGTCGGCCTTCATTCGGTCTTCAGTCGATCATCACACGCCTGCCTGTCGACCTCTTGTTGGTTGACATCTTTGACTTGCTATGTATGCCTTTACCATGTCGAACCTCCTTGACTTTCGACTTCGAATTTACCTAGTCAAATCACCTCGACTTTCGACTTCGACTTTACCAAGTCAACTAACCTTGACCTTTGACTTGTTGTTGATCTACTTCAACTCTTGACCTACTATCGATCCACCTCGACTTCAACCGCCAGTCGATCCACCTAGACTATAATTTCATTGCAAAGAATATAACAACCCAACATCTTGATGAGAACATTTGTGTTCCATGCTTCCTTTTCACGTTTAGTTGAAACAGATCTTCCTTATTCGGTGAATAATTCCTTTTGGAATAAGGGTCAATAGATGTTAATAAACTAGTATCACCTCTCAAACTGACTTGATGAGCACTAGTCTTCCTCCTCAGGAAATCTGTTTTTTGCACTAGTGATTCACTTTTTTCTCAACCCTTGAAATAAACCAGGTGCAGTCTTCTATTCCATATTTTTTTGGCTTAAGATTGAACCCAAGATACTTTAATCCCTCAATTAGATCTTTCACTGTGAGATTGAACATATGTGAAAAAATATTCATGAATTCTTCCTTTTCATATGGAATATATATGGTAGATTTTTTTACATTTGTGATCATGCATGTAGCTTCACTGAAGAGGGACAATATATCCTTTAAATCCATACAATATGCATCTACACAAGAAAAAAATATCAACAAATAAAAAATGGGAGAGCTTAACAAACCATCCCATGTTGATCCCTATTACACATTATTTTGATCACCCTAGTGATCAACTGACAACATGTGCATAACTCACTTCCATGTTCCCTGAAAACATTAAAAGAGACTTTCTCCATGAGAAAATTGTTTTTATTTTCCTCCCTCAAAAACTATGTCAAGGAAGATCGTCGCACCCTTCTCTATGCTTGATTGTGAGGATGCTTGATCGTCGCACTCTACACAAAATATGGATTGCAAAGTCATCACGGGCTTCATATGAATAGGGTGTGACGATGCTTAAGCAAGGGAAAATTCAAAATTCACGAATGTTCTAGAAGGAAATATTCTAGAAGATGAGGTGGCCTCCGATCAGTTTGGATCTTACTCACTTCTCTGATTTAGTGGGATCATCCTAATCTCCTCATCCATCCCTCTTTCATCCTATATAAAGAGGGATCTCTCATGGAAAAGACTAAGTTTGAAAAGGCTAAGGTTTTCATATGCATGAAGAGTTTTGCTATAGATTATACTTGAGATAGCTTTGCTTTATCTCTCTAAGTTATATTATGGATCTTCTTCATCAAATGAATTAGCGCAAAGGTGTGTGTGTTGGAGCAAAGATCCATTGAAAGGTATCTTGCAACATCAAGGCATGGGTTGTATTCTCCTCTTTCCATTTTAACATAATGCAACAATACATTTCTTCCCTATAAAGGTGTCTTAACTTTTATTGTATAACTCCTTTATATTATACATAGAATTCATTGGAATATATATATCTTTGTTCTCTCTCTCTTTTTTGGTTTGTGCTTCTTAAACATGTTCACCATCCCGCAAATCCAAGGATGGAGCGACAAGGACAACACTGCGAGGATCAAGCATCATTTAAAAGCTATGTCATTTGTCCCTCTCTAAACTAGTTTATATAAAAATGAAGTCTAAGGTGAAGTTTGTATTCTGTCTTGTTTTTTTATAGCTTCATGTGGAAGTTAGGGAGATTAGTTTGTGTCCTCACTTACCGATTTGTCCGGTAACAAAATTGGTGACCATACTGGGGAAACGACCTCTTTTGGTTTTTTTATTCTTATTTGATTTTAGCCTGCCTTCTTTGGGTCAATTTCATTCTCTGAGTCTGTGCGTGATCCATCTTGACTCCCTGGTCCTGAAGGTTCATTGAGAAATTGTGTCATTCTTCCCAATTTTCTTTATTTTCAAAGATTGTCGCATTGTACCCTATTTACAACCTGCGACAATTCCTTGTCGTCACACTCTACGTGTGCATACCAGGGCTATGATGTCGCACTGTGCCTTGCTGACAGCCTGCAAAGATCCTAGATCATCGCACTGTACCCCTCTACAGCCTGCGACGATTCCTGTAGGAATTGTTGGGTGACAACTAATTTTCTTTTCTTTGCCCAGATTTGACTTTACTGCCTGGGATGAAATTTTGGAATTGGTGAATGATTGGTTTACATCTTTTAAACCTGGATTTGATTGATTTTCAAGGATTGAGAGTCTTCTTCATGAGATTTGCAAGTTTTATTTTTTGACTTCTTGTCGCAAGGGTATAATCTCCATACTTTGTTCTTGGGTGCTTGTTTGATAAGTATTTCTTGCTTTCTTTTGAGTTTTGGATTGGTTTTAAATTTTGGATTGTTATTGATTAAGAAACATTTTTTGTTTGCATTCGAAAAAAGGTTTTCTTGTCATTTCATTTTTTGCTTGCATTGTGAGTTTGATTTGGGAACAGTGTTGAGAGTGCACTAGTCTTCTTAGAACTTTCTTTATTTTTTGGATTGTGTCTTTGTTATGATTTGAAAAGGAAAGGACTGAAGTTTATTCTTCTTATTAGTAGTCTTTGTAAGAAAAAAAATTGTATTCAAATATTTGTTGAAAAGAGAAAATTGGAAAAGTTAGTAGTTTTGATTATTTGGAATCTATATCATTCAAAGATTGAGAAATTGTGCTTTGTAGCTTTTGTATTATGGAAAAGAGAAATCTTCTCCCTATTGTAATTAGAGTTCATCGAATGAAATGATTTCATTTCATATCTTATTTCATATTATTGGGTCAAGGTAAAATACATCATTAGTTTCATTTTTGTTTCCCTTTTGAGTAAACAACGACCTTTAAAATACAGCGTATTTTTAAAATCTACTACCAACTTTGATTTTATAGAACTTCTATACACCAACATTAGCTAGGATAGTGCTTTGGAATAGGTTGTAAGGCACACTCTCCAAAGCATCAAAACACACAATAGTATCTTGTGATAGGGAGAGTACAAATCCACTTGCTACATTTTGTCCTGGGAAGCCCTTCTAACACAAGGGTCAATCATGAGGTCGCATTAGGGCCGGTAGAGTTACTCACCCTGCTTTGTTGGTCTTAGTGTAGAGATTGTGCATATTATTGGGAGTCACTTGAGAAGAAAATCTTGTGGGGACCTTCTCGAGTTGATTTCGGGCTTAGATACCCTGCCCTTGTGTGTGGATTCGACTGTTGACTGCTTCCCCATCCATTATTGACGTAATTGGTAACCTTCGTGGCCTATCTCTTTATATTATTTACACGAGGTGATTATGGAGAGGAAAGTCTTCATGGTACCTGGAATCGACGTTGGCCAAACTCACTCGAGCTCCTTGGAGGGTATACACATGATTAGCTGTGGGATATTGCACCAAGGTGTAATCCTGTTAAGCAGGTTATCATCGTAACTTTTCCACCCACTTTATCCCAACCCCTTATTGTCTTGATTTTGCGACGTTGGATTTCATCACCAACTAGTGACTTCAAAATAATAAAGTTTGTTTGCATGTCTGATATCTAGATTTTATTAGTGAGTGATGTTTGTTTCTCTAGTTGGCCATATATTTATTTCATTCTTTATTTGGTGCGGCCAACATCAGCCCTCATTATTCACTTAGGATGCAAGGGTTACCTCTCGAAGATCCAGAAGAATATACTCCTTTGCTTCCTAACTCACCAGAGGGTTCTCCTAAAGGAGCAATCAATAACGACGTAGGATCTGAGATTGGAATTTCTACTCCATTGGAGGAATCCATACTTCCTGTAAATACATTATTGAGTGTTGTACATGATCCACTTTTTCTCTGGATAAATTCACCAGGAGACGTTGTTGTTGAATATTATACTAGAATACCTATTGGACCTCACATAGAGTCTAGTGTAGATGATCCACCCTTTTAGAGTGATGTGTTTAGAACTTTGGTTCATACTGCTGGAACTCTTAATCCTATCATTCTCTTTAGAGAAGCTCTTTAGGACACGATATTTTTTAAAAACTAGGAATGAGTCATCTACGTCAGAGGACCTCTAATAAATCCATGGAATCACATAAACCTGTGAATTCCATTTCTTATACAGTTCCCTTGGATCATTTTACTTGCACAATCAGTAATGTTGTCACAGTCTCAGACCAATTGTTGGTTGGTTCTCATACAATTCTTACTCTCCATCTCGTTAGATCTACCATGGTCTCACAAGCTACACCTGTTTTTTCCGAAAGTGTAGTAATCACTCAAGATACTATTGGAACACCACTTCCTCTTAGACCAAATCCATCACTTCCACCTGTGTATCATGCTCTAAATACTTCTATTGCTAATCCTGCCCATAATCCATCCAGAGGGGATAATATTTTTGTTCCTCTTGGGTATAATGTTGCTAGTATTTTTGTTCCTACACCTACCCAGGTTCTCTCTAGGAGGGGTAGCATTCCTCCTCCATATTCACCTAGAGGATCTAATCATCATGGCCCAAGTAGCTCTAATCAAATTGGAGGCATAAATCATTCTGTCGCTTCTGGTTTTCAAATTCCTATTGGAGGTCAACTTCATGTTGGGGGGCCATCTCAAGTTGGGGGGAAACCTCAAGTTGGAGGTCATAACCCAGTGTATGGGAAGTATACCCCTGGATTATAGTCTCAACCTTGTAATTTTCATTTCCAAGGCAACCAGCAACTGCCTGGAGGGAAACCTTCTTGTTGAGGAAAAGATATGAAATAATCTTACTCAAACATTTCCATATCTTGCTTGGCTAAGGAAAGATAGACGGGAATATCACCCTATGTTTATAGCCTCAAAATTTGTTTCCTAATCCACAAGTATTAGTTACAAGGGCTTAGGATGATTGTTTTATAAATAAAAGATTGTTGTAAAATTCAACACTTTTATATAATTTTCTGAATATAACAAATGCAGAAGTAAATGTGGAGACAAAAGAAAAAATACCAAGTCACATAGTAACACAGATGAGACAGAATAGAAATCGATTATTTCATTCCAAAAAATCAAAAGAATCATTCTCTTTACAAAAATCCCTGACGGAGTTTGGACCAAAGTCAAACTTAGATGTCCCCGATGAAAACCATACAAAAGGACTTCTGATAGAAAGTAAAAAAATGAACTTTAAAAGTTGGATCATCTTGCCATAGATTGTTTCCCACTTGACTCTGCACAATATACTTTATCAGTCATGAAATTTAATTCATAAATAGACAAGTATGCGCACACTATCAAAGATAGATCAAAACCTCTTAAAACAAGTGTCTAAATGATGTAATTCAGCCTTGAATCGTGTTGTCTACAATAGGACCCTGCTATCATAAAAGAGAATTAGGCTTTAATGAATTAAATAATGAATGAAAATTGAACTATCTCAATAAAACTCAAGAGCATACCTTAGTATGTTTTCTCCTTCTCTTCTCCCTTTGTTCTTCCTTCTCATTTTTTCCTTTAAGCATTTCAAATTAGTTGAGGTAGTTCAACTACCTATTTTAGTTAAGTTAACTAAAACTCAACTATCTTTTAGTTTAGGGGAAGAATTAATATAATAATAATAAGAGACTTTAATAAATAATAACTATTAGGTGGGACCCCTTGTGATTCACTTTAGTTTCTTAACAAAAATAAACATAACCAGTCAATCAATTAACACATTCCTCCTTGTGGCTCCCATCATCATTCTCATAATTTGAAAATTAAATATCAATGATATTTTAAACCATATCAAAAAATGTAATATCCAAAAATAGTATGTTGTCCAAAAACTTTAGCAGACAACTGTTCTCAAAAATAAATAATAAAATAACTCAAAAACCATATTTGCCACTTTGGGAGGCAATTTTCCCTTTCTTTGTACTGTCTCCCTTTATATTTTATGAATTAGCCTTAGGTTGTGTGGAGCCTTTAGGCTTGATCTCACTGATAACATGAGAGCATTCATCTCTCAAGTGCATGCGGGATGAAAGGGATTTGGCTTAATCACTTGAGGGAGAGGAGGGGTAGCATCATCTTTTCTCTTATCATGTGTGTGGTGGGGTTCAGTTTTGAGTCTCTTACTTGCGTGGGAAGATTGTACAGGTGAGTGTGCAGGGGAAATTTGGACATTTGGGTTAACCAGTGGAGGAGGAGCAGGCAGAGACAAATTGGGCTAGCCATGATGTTGGGAGACTCTTGGGTGAACAATCTCCTACCATCCATCATTCTCATAAACTTATGGTTGCAATGAAACATGAGGGGGGGCAGGAATACCAGGGACATGATAGGGTTGGAAGGGAGGCCTTTATGGCCTAGGTTGGACTACCCCTTTTCAAATCCAATTGAAAAATCCATCTTGGAAGAGTCGGTTTAACTCTTTTGGATCTGCATCAAAATGTATCGAGAATATTGGCCTTCTAGGCCATCTGTTCCAATTCCCTCTGACCCTGTTATTTCGGCCATGGATTTCTCTGCTAAAGAAGCTCATCATGTATGTAGTGTTTATTATCAACTATATTCTTAAACAAACCATGCATGACATCTCTTTAATATGAAACAAAGTTTGGCTCAGCAATCACATCATACCCATGCAATCCAATCCATAAAATTCATTTAATACTTGTCAATGAGCAGGGGGTGAATAAGGGTTCTGGGATATCTAAGGGGTTTGTATTGAGCGGAAAAGTGATAAAATGAAAGGGAGTAAGAACATGATTACTTCTCAACAAATCATTAAACAATCAATTGTGTTACAATAACAAAATTATATCATATGTGACCCATCTCCGTGTCATCATTTGATTGTTGTAATACATAGTTTCTATTTAATTTTAATTTAATTTTAAGAACAGGGCGTGCAAAGTGAATCTGGGATTGTGAGGAGATTCGTAATGTGCGAAAAACTGAGAGAATGACAGGGAAATTAATGGATATTGTTCATAAAACAAATTAAATAATCAATAATCATAACTCTGTATTAAAATCAATCCAAAAAGCACCAACATTCATTGTTTCTCAATTGTATACCAAACTACTCATTGTTCAAATAATTAAATTTTCCAGAAACCCTTAATTCATAACATTCTGTGCGATCATAACTCATAACAAAAAAAAAAATCCATTCAATGGTCCTTTTTAAAAAGGATTTGATCCACAACAATTTTTGGCCATTGCTCTGCGACTGGGTAAGGGTTACAATCATGATTGTGAGGGAACAAAATAACTGATGGTAATACACAGAACGAAGCCCTCCATCATCAATACAGATCCATATGTACGACCATTCACTTATTATTCCATAGAGACCCATCATGATACTAAACTAACCGAGCAACCAATCAATGTGCAACTTAAAATACCCAATTATTTTGCTCGCAATCTGAAACATTTTATAGTCATCACACATCTACACAGTCGAAATTCTCAAGAACACACATAATCCAAGCATCAATGAGCCATCATTTGTTCATACAATAGAGAATACCTCATTGATGGAGAGAAAAAGAATCATACCTCTAGAAAAACGCTTAAATGGCGATTTGGTCGAGCCTTCTTTCTTCCAAGAACCTGAAAATGTGGAGCTTCACAACCAACGAAGCAAAAAATGCAACAATGGAACAATGCTAGGGTGACAGGCAATAGGGGGAGTATGGAGTAACGTTCACTAAATGCATGTCGCTTCCATCACCTGGCATATTCAATTTTAAGTACGAGATAGCCCAACAAGCATCACATTCACCAACAATTAAACCATGTATTCAATGCCAAACCATTGTGAAATTTTTTACGATATCCATTGCATAGTGTGCCACCCAATATCATTTACACATTAACCCTTACTATAACTCCATGCCATAATACATATTGAAATGCTATATGCGCCCCATTCAAATCTAATGAAATTTGCATAGTCCACTAACCAACAATAGCATAATAGTTAGGACTAACACTAATATCCTTTAAATTTTCCATTCAAACTTGCATATAATCCTTTATCATAGCTCAAACATATAACTTCTTCCCTTTAATATTTTTTTCATAGGTTTTTTTTTTTTTTTATCATGCTACCATTAAAATATCTCTTGCATATATGTGGCTAGGTAATTGATCATAAGGATTAGTGACAAGGCTAAATCATAGAAACTATAAATAGCATGCTCCTTATAACCATAAAACTGTTTTGGGTCGCAAAAAACATTCCACAAAAATGCATCATCCACCTATTACCATGTCAAAATGAAACCAAGACTACATCGTCAACAATGTAGGACTGTGTAGGAAGCATCAAAACAACAACAACAAAAAATGTGTGATATGTCTATCCTTGCACCTCTAGTCTACAAGGGGGTCCCACCTACTAGTATTATATTATTAGCATAGTTAAATAATAGGGCTTTAGAAATACTTTGCGGGCGGAATTCATCGTTATGATTTTAATCGTCAACAAACTGGCGACTCCACATGGAAATATGTTTCCAACAGGTTAAGAACTCAGAATGTCTGGTTTCACAGACCAAGTAACATCAGATCAAGAAGATAAAAATCAGAATGATTATGCAACAGGTGGAAGTGAGCGGATTTAATGGAAAAATGACCGGGAATTTGGGAATAACTCATGGAAAGTGTTAAGTATGAGGGGGTTTATCCCTGTAAGCATAATCATTCAACTAAAAATTGTTCTTGACTTCAAGGAGAAACATTTTATGAACTTTCTCTTTTGAATCTTGAAATGGATGAAGAAAAGGAAAGTAGAAGCAAGATAAAACCAACTATCTCATAAAACAACAGTGAAAGCAGATAACAATTTCAATGATGCCTTCAAGGGGAACATCATGAAAACTGTGTAATCTTGATTTTTATTGATTAGCAATACTTTGCAGAAGCGTCATTGTGGAAAAAATAATCCAACATTTTAATTTTGGCAAAATTTGAAGTCAAAAGAACAAAAAGAAAGTCGTAACATAAATGAAACAGCAAAATTGAAATAAGCATAAATGAAATGATAGAAAATGAAATATCAGAATGAAAAACTACTAATGTGAAAGAAGAAATGAAAAATACTATATGTAAAAGCAGAAATGAAAACTACTATAATACAGAAACATTCCAAACAAAGTTAAACTCTTCAAGTTGGCTCCACGTAATGTTTTAAGTGGGAACTGTTAGGGTTGTAGGAAAACAATCTCTCTTGTAAGTCCTTTAGAATATAATAATTTGCACCTAGGACAAAAGCGATCTTAAAAGGACCCAACTATAATTTGTGAAAATTTGAATGCCTTCCTCTATCAACACGAGCTAAATCCCACAAAAGTACCTTCTCATTGACTTTAAATTTGACAGCTTTGACACTTTTTTTGAAATATTTTTTAACAGTCTGTTGTATTTTCTTTATATTATCCAAGGCAAGTGTCGTTTTATCCTCTAAAGCCAAAAGTGAATTCATTCTTTGAGAAACATCAGAATAATTTAATTCTTCGACCTGTAGCATTAACCTTGAGGAGAGTTCCAGCTCAGTAGGAAGAATGGCTTCTTGACCATAAACAAGATGGAAAGGAGTGCAACCAATTCTCACATCCTTGGTGGTTGTTTGATCTGTCCAAAGGGCATAAGTGAGGAGAGTGTGCCATTGACGAGGCTTATCTTCGATGAGTCTTTTGATCATTCTTACCAGATTCTTGTTAGTAGACTTGGCCTGCCCATTTCCTTGGGGGTAATAAGTTGATGAGGTAAAATGTTTAACCCCCAACTTAGCTAAAAATTGGGTCAGCTTAGCAGAAATAAGAGCGGGACCATTGTCTATAATAATTTCCAAAGGAAGACCAAATCTAGAAAAAATATTATTTTCAAGGAAATAAATTCCCTGCTCATCCTACGAATTTTTAAGTGGGACAGCTTCAGCCCATTTTGTAAAATGGTCTATGGTTGTCAAAATAAAGACTTGTCATGTTGAATACAGAGGATTAATAGGACCAATAAAGTACAAACCCCATTTTTAAAAAGGAAATTATGGGAGGACAGGTTGTAAAGGCATGGATGAAAGGCATTCTTTCCCAACAAATTTCTAGCATTTGTCACAATATCTCAAAAAAACATAAGAATCATGAAAGAGTTAAGACCAATAGTATCATTTTCTGATAATCTTAAAAGCAGTGGTTTTAGCAGAAAAATGACCTCCTACATGAATAACAGAATTTGAAGAACCATGAGTTTCTTGAAACAGTTTTTGTGCTTCCTCATTGTTTACACAACGAAGCAACATACCGTCGGCAGATATTCTAAAAAAGAAGTCTCCTATAATCATGTATCTAGAAGCTTCGAGATGGATCCTTATTCTTTGATGAGTGTATAATTTATCTGGACATCTTTGATTTTTCAAATAGTAAACCAAATTTCTATACCAAGGATGTGCAGACACAGGAAGGATTTGATTATCAATGTAGAACAGTCTTGATAGAGCGTTATCCTGTTCATTAATTTATTCACTAGTTTCAACATGCTGACCTAAGTGAAGGGATAAGTCACATCCCTTGATGGTGTTAGAATTCACGATAGTTAAATCATGCTCTTGGATCTTGGCAAGCTAATGTGCAAGCTTCCCTGAAAGATAAATTTGTGAGAGAAAGAACTTGACAGCGGATAAAGGAACTTTTACCAATGTGTGCTTACCTAAGATGAAGTGGAGAAATTTTTCAACAGCTTTAACAAGAGTGAAAGCATGTTTTTCAATAAAAGAATATTTAAACTCGTCATCATACAAGCTTTGACTCATGTAAGCCACTATTTTTTCATTACCTTGGTCATCACCTTGCATGAGGATAGCAGAAACTACTTCCTTTGTGGCATTAGTATATATCGTAAATTCTTTCTCAAAATCCGGCTTCGCCAAAATCGATGCGAAACAGATTGCTTTCTTGATCCCTACAAAAGAATTTTCTACATTATATGTCCAAGAAAAGGAATGATCTTGCTTAAGTAGATTATGAATTGGCTTGACCATCACGGCAAAATCAGGAACAAATCTATGGACAAAGTTAATAACACCCATAAAAGCTTGAACCTCCTTCTTAGAAGTGGGAGCAAGAAGATTTAGGATAGCAGCAATCCTTTCAGGATCAATTCTTATTCCTGAATCGGAGATAATGTGTCCAAGGAGCTTGCCCTTGGTAACGCAAAAAATAGACTTAGAAGGATTCAGAGAAATGCCAAATTCCCTGCATCGCATGAGCACTTTTTTTAAATGACCAAAATGATATGATCGGTTTCTAGAGTATACAATTAAGTCATCAAGATAGATCTGAACAATATTTTCGATCAAATCGTCAAAAGCTATTTGCATAGTGTTATCACTAAAATTTCATCCACAAATGGTTACAAGAATCCAGCATCGTCAAATAGTTATGAGGTCACCCATGGACCAAAATTACCACAAAATCATTTCCAAAAGGTCCAAAACTATACAACCAGTGATAAAATTAAGGTGCGCTATGACTACACAGGGTGTGCACGCACATGCGCAATCCAGAAACGCAGGAAACGCACACATGCGCACGATGCACGACCGTGGTCGCTAAAAGCCGCGCACATATGAGAATGGCGCATTTATGAGATTGGTCGGCCTCCCACCAATTTCTGGTTCAGCTTCCAAGTTGATTTGACACCCAAATCTCGGTTGAATCCGACTGGGTGGCTGGTCAAAGCCCTAAAAATGCCCTAAATAGCCTCTTTTCACACTACAAGCTAGTTGCACAATACCTCAAAGAGGTGCTATAAAACAAGGCCATGGGTGCACTTCATTTTCAAGGAATTCATTAGCAAAGTTATGCTACTGCTATTCTCTTGAGGAATCATCTAATCTCATCAAGAGTATACTAGCACCATTACATTGAGAAATCCATCTCACCTCTTGAGTGGATTAGCTTGGGATTCTTTCACCATTTCAGTCAAAGTTGTAAGAAGAGCTTAGATGTGGGGGTCCAAGAGCCCTCCCTTGGAGGAAGAAGGGACCCAAAGTCCTCTTTCTTCTCGGTGTTTTCTTTCACTAATATAATCCTTGCCATTGGTGACATGAGTCTTATTGGTTTTTTGTTCTTATGTCCTTATGCTCAATAGTTTAGTTGTTCTTTTATTTCCTAGTTTAATTCTTAGTTTGTTATTTTATGTTTCTTTCTCTAACCCTTTTCCTTTACAGTTGTCTTTCTTAGCTAACCCAACTAAGCTTGTAAGCACCTCTATTTTTCTCACTTAGGTGACGAAAGAGGCGCAATAGATTGGCGACTCAATTGGGGAAAGGTATCAATTTCCTACCCCATTTGGGTTTTTCTAGCTCTTCTTTTGGTTTATTTAACCTGTAAGTACCTTAACCATCCCAAGCCAACCTACAAAACATCCAATTCAAAGTTGAATTGAGAGAATTCCATCCAGAATTTTCTTCACAGCCGTGTGTCAGTTGTGCGCGGGTTTATTGGCCCACAGTCGCGCATCGTGCGCACGTGCACCAAAATCACAGTGTTGATCTGTGCACCTGCACCCAAAAGCCAGTTTCGGTCTATGCACATGCACTCAGTGCGCCTCTGTCTACTCTAAGACCCACGCACCTGTGCAGAAAAATACACATTGTAATATTTTTTGTGATTTGGGAAAGGCCCCTAGCCTTCTTAAGAATGATTTCATGCATGTTGTAATCTGCACCACACTTAGTTCCCTCTCCATATAAAGGGATTAGTCAAAACACATAGGCACTTAGGAGGTTTTAAATCATTATTTCCTCTTTTGCTTTCATTTTGCCACATGGATGGCTTTCTTTGACTAAAAGTATAAGTTGGAATCATTTGTAATCACATAAAACTTGCATTGGGACCAGAAGTTGGATAACAATCACTTAGTATGCTCTTCTCTCGCGCTTCCAAGCGACCTTGAGAATCAGAAAAAGATTGTAGGACAATTTCATCTCCCTTAAAAAGACTAAAACCTTTAGGAGAGGACAACAGCCCCCCTCGGGACTCCTCTTAGTTTATTTTTCA
>ML781546.1:299366-337176 GCA_009831015.1 Picea engelmannii
TCACTCATTCACACACAAAAGTCACTTATCACTCACATAGTTTTCCTCTCGAAACGTGGAGGTCAAAGTAAGTTTCCTCCAAAGGGATTCTGAAACACCCCACCCTTTTCTTGACGAAACTATCCACTCCCATTTAATTTCAATGAGGTTGGTTCACACCCCCAATCTCTCAAACAACCACATCTAAAGTTTTTCTAAAAACTCACTAAGTTTTCCTCCACAGGAGGTGCCAAAAGAAATTTTTTAGTCTAGGTAGGATTTCAGGGATATGCATCCAAATAACTCCCCGTTATCTGGTTCTCACATTGTCAAAACAATAGAAGTTGTCAAATAGGGAACTGAAAATCCTCCAAGTCAAGTGTTCCTAACACCATAAGGCAGGGAGATTCCCGTGAAGGGTTGAAGGCCGAGGTCCAGTTGTTCAATGCGTCCCCCCTTGAGGCACCCACCTCTCGGACGGGATCCATCCCGTGACCCATTTCTTAGGCCAAAAATCTAAATGTCACACTTTGACCGAGGTACCTAGTGACCAAATTTTAAGACATCTACCCAGGTGGAAATTGTGGGCTGCAATTGCACCTTGATCAGATTGTGTGTGGCTATTGGGAAATATCGCCAGCTCTTTCGGGATATGCCCCCTTTACCCCTCATTATAAATGATTATTTCATCCTTCACTAGTTTCTCTTCCAGTGACTTCAGACCCCACTGTTGAGTACTATTGGAAGGTCCAGTGCTATTTGAGAGGAAGGATGTTACGTATTTTAGGACACGAGAATTTGTTTTCTTTGATTCCCCACGCGAACAAAACCCACTTATCCACATATATGCTTATTTTTCAAAATAATTTATGTATGATGCACTTCTAATTACATTTTGATTTGGATATATATTGTGTCAAGTTCAAAAATTACATCAAAGGCTCTTGTTTATTTATTTTCTCTCACCACCATTCACACACATTCACTCAACTAGTCAGACATCATAGGGGACCCACAGAATCCCCGTCATTCTAGACGCTTGCTAAACCTTCCTCTTATCTTAGGAGGAGTTCCTAGTCTTGCCAACTCATCGACACCACCTTATCACACTCCAATGAGTTCCACTGTCTTAGGATCATCTTTGCTTGGTTCCACCTTACTTGGGTCCAATTCCCAAGGTCCATCGTCCACTCGCTCTCCTTTACACAGAAGCGGGGGGGAAACTTCCTCTCAATGGGAAAGTACCAACCCACCTAGCCCCCCTCAAGGGTCAGATCCACAGAACACTCACACCATGGCTGGAACTAATCCTCCACCAACACTCATGATGCCATATTTGGCCTCTCCTAACATACCAAATCTAATAAAACTCACAAATGATCCTATATTGCATGACCCCCCATGGCCTGCAATGCCCACCAAACTACCTTCAGACATCCCCAAGTTTGAAGGAAAGGCAGGGGATGAACCTGACAATCATGTCATGACTTTCCACCTATGGTGCTCTTCCAATAGCATTATGGATGATTCCATCAGACTATGATTATTTCAATGCACACTCACTGGCCCATCAGCCAAATGGTATGTAGACGAAAAATCAGGGTCCCATGCGACTTTTGAGTCCTTGGCCAAAGCATTTTTGACCTTCTTCCAATTACCAATCTATCATGACAATGGTCTTGAACTACTCTCTAATTTTAAACAAACCTCAGCCACACATATCGTTGATCACATTCATGAGTGGTGTAGACGATGTAGTTTGTGCAAAGCCGAAACCACCAAACAATAGTGTCTTGACTGGTTTCTCAAATCACTTGTCTCTCTCCTTGGTAAAGATGTAGCTTCCACCTTCCCTCAATCAGAAGAAGAAGCCATCAGTAAGGCTCAACAATACGACCTCATCTATTCACAGTCAGGGTACTTGTACACAGTACTTCCTGATCTCCCAAAACCCATGCCATTCGGCTAAGACAAACCTGGGATGTCTCACTCAGCAGACGGATTGATTCGTAATACCACTCACCACAGTCCACAACCCCAACAACCACCGATGTATGGAACACCTCAATATACGTTGGCATATGGGGGAACCTCGTATTACCCTCCACCCCCTTATCAACAACCATACCCTGTTCCTCTTCCTCCACCCATCAGTGGGCCACCACCGGCACCCATAATACACCCACCACTCCCAACAAGTTCTGGTACTCCCTCTACCTTATCTTATACTCTAAGTACTAGCGAAAGTGCCACGCCTTCCTATGTACCTTACGGATCGTTACCCCCACAGAATCTGTACTTTCCATTCCCTGGTCCTCCACATCCCATGGCTCCCCCACACCCTCACGCTGGGGTGAATTTTTTTCAACCCTCTCCCCTTCAGCAATATCAAAATTTTGAACAGCTGAATATGGAAAATCCGACCCATCAGTCGAATAATGCCAAAAAGAAAGGAAAAACAGGAACAATAACAACCTAGGTCAAGGCAGGAATCACCCCCAATAGAACCAATCTACTGGGGGAAACCAGAATCAAGGGAATCAGAACCCCCAAGGGGGCAATAGCAATAGACGTCAAGGGAGAAATAACAATACAATTAGAACCACCTTCCCTTGTGCCCTTTGCGGTGAATTCGGTCATTATACTCATCATTGCCCCCAAATTGTTGATTTTAAATGGCTGAAAGACTCAGGCAGTCTACCACATACTCCAGCACCACCTGCCCCTCAGCAGGCCCCACAACAATATGTGCAACAACCCCCCCCAGTCATGTTGCAAAACCCCATTCCACACCAGGGTGTGATGAACACCCAAAAAGAGATGCAGCCTAACCCACCACAGTTGGGACAGTATCTCAATACAAACAATCTCGCAGATCGTACTATCCTCCTCACCAGTGAGGAAGAAATCCTTCTGCAAACACGTATTCGTCAATACCGTGCACCTGCTAAGTCTCCTCCCATTCCCCCAGAAACAATCCCAGCACCAATGGGACCCCCGTTGGTGATTCCTCGCCCTAACGCAAAACCACCTCTTCACATCCCTCGCATCCCATTGTGTAGGAATGTCCACAACCCACAGGCTAGGGAAGCTCATAATTATAGTTTGGTTGATGACTTAGCACAATCCCCAGCTGCCATGTCAGTCTTAGAAGTCCTTCAAACTTGTCCCACTCAGCGAAAGTCATTACTTTTCGCCTTGGGGGCAGTCAACCCCACGGATACTCGACTCATCACATTTGATTTCAAAAGCGGAGAACCTCGCCTCCCCGCTCTAATCACTTTTCAAATCCCAGTGAAAATTTAGAACATTACAGTTCATCGATGCATCATCGATGAAGGAGCATCCACATGCATCATGTCCAAGTTTGTATGGCAGAAACTTGGTTCCCCCAAACTCATCCCATCTGCCATTACCTTAAGAGCTTATGACGAAGGACCATCGTCTCCTAAAGGGATCTTCCAAAATGTTCCTGTAGAACTCGGAGGAAAGACTATTCTCATCGACATTGAAGTTATCAACGCCCCACTCGATTACAATATCTTGTTCAGTCATAGCTACATATACGCTATGAAGGAAGTTTCCGCTTCTGTCTTTCGAACCATGATGTTCCCCCACAATGGGAAGATCATCACAATTGACCAAGTTTCTCATTACGAGCCTAACCCTTCTACCAACATCGATAACATTCTCCCCCTTGTCCATACTCATCCTGAAATGTACCCACTCATTGAAATGGGTCCCGGGATTTTCAAAGACCCATCATTGTTAGGAACTTACCACGGCGTGCCACCGCTCCTTCATCCTTCCAATCAAGTATGCGTCGTATCATCCAATGGAACTAACATAGAGGATACCCTTCCTCCTAGGGAGGCTTCTATCATATCTGACATCCCACTAGTCCCAGAGCTCCCCCCTCATGAGCCTCCTGTGAAATCGTCAACTCCACTAGTTCACGATTTCACCTCTTCCCAAGGCCATATCATAGTTTGGGAGACAGTTCCCCAAGCCATTACTCAAATATCCTTCTTTTACCCTCCACCAGGGGTACAAGCTTTCCAAGTAGCTACAATGCTTACTCTCCCTAATATGGTGCTGGCAATCCCAGTTTGGTATTTACATCCACCAGAGATGGTTCCTCAACCATCCCTTCCCCCCCAAATAGAAGGAATCCCAATGCAGATTCCCATACTCACTCCCACCATACCCCCTACACCCCCACTCACTAACCTCCCTGCCACAGCTGGGGGCAGGAGAAAGAAGAAGGAGCCCATAGCTCCACTTCCCCCGCACGTCCAACCTCCTTTCGTGCTATGTGAGAAAGATGGGCACCCAACCAAAAAATGCCCATCTTTACTCGAGTTATGTAACCTAATTCAACCCAGTCAAACACCATCATCGCTCGCCACTGTAACAAGTACTGTCTCTATCTCCCCAAACACAAGTAGAAAAGGACTGCGAACCAAATTTGCTTGCGCCATATGTTTAGAATATGGCCATTATACACACCATTGCCTAGCACTACCTCAGTTCCGACAAACATTAGTCGTAATACGCCAAATCTTCCAATAGGAACATCATCCAGTTACGTCATCCCCACCAAACATCACTGACATCCATTATTTCATGACTTCAGTCAACGAACGCATGAGATGCCCTTGCTCTCAATGTGAATCCTTAGATCATTTTACATATCAATGTCCTATGATCATTGAATACAAGCAATGTCAGATGGCCTTGATTCAAACCCCTACACCCCATATAGAATCAATGGCTAACACTATCCCATCACCAGAGATTCTTCATATTATTTCTCCTGAACCAGAAGCACTCCCTATTCCTCTGTGGTTCTTGGATGACTTATCTGAGGATTTACCCCCAAATCCCCCCAATTCTCCCATTCATTTCCCTATGGAAATTTTACATCCAACTACCATTGGAACTCCTCAGTACCTCGATATTTGGTTTATGTCAAACGAACCATCACAATCTCATTACGTCGTTCCCCCTGCTTCTTCATCACCAATGGACAACCACACGGCGACAGTCACCGATATCACTCTTTATGATCCCTTGTATTCTTGCCAATTCCACTGTGACGAGGACATACTCGAAGAGTTAAACACCCCCGACTACCCATGGGATGCGCTACACCATAGAGCGCTCTTCTTTCCACAGGAAGCCTCCACGCCTCCTAACCAACAACCCATATACGCAGTCGAAACCAAGGATTTTATACCATCAGGGCATATCGACTGGTTCAACAACCCCATTCCTGTCCCTAATGATTTTGAAGAAGGCAACATGGCCAACATTTCCCTGACCATCAAAATCGATATTTCCATCAAAAATGGAGTGATCGAGGAAATCACCATTGGCGTCGCATGCACTCCTCAAGAAATCACCGCCTATAAATCCCTCTTCCAAGAATATCAGGATATTTTTGCTTGGTCATACACAGAGATGCCTGGCCTTGATCCCTCTATTGTCGAACATCGCATCAACACCTGGCCTGACATTACACCAGTTCGTCAAAAACAACGACCGCTATACCCATCCAAAGCAGTGGCCATTAAAGCTGAGATTGACAAATTACACGCGGTTGGGTTCATCTACCCCATCACCTATACCTCATGGGTTTCCAACCCTGTACCCGTTAACAAAAAACAGGGCATTATCCGCCTCTACACGGACTTTCGCGATCTCAATCACACATGTCCCAAAGACAACTTTCCAATGCCTTTCATTGATCAAATTATCGACGACTGCACAAGCCACAAGGCTCTCTCCTTCATGGACGGTTTCTCTAGTTATAATCAAATCCAAATCCACCCGGTCGATCAATACAAAACTGCATTCACCACCCCTTGGGGTACTTTTTCATATCCTGTCATGCCTTTTGGCCTAAAGAATTCTAGCACAACTTTCCAAAGGGCTATGACATACATTTTTCATGATCTGGCTCATATGATCCTTGCATACTTGGATGATCTCACAACTCAATCCAAAAAACGCACCCAACATCTTGATGATTTACGGATCATCTTCCAATGGTGTTGTCAGTACAACATTAGCTTGAACCCCCTCAAGTGCGTGTTTTGCGTCACTGCGGGGCACCTCCTCGGATTCATCGTTTCCCAAAGTGGTATTACCGTGGAACCCCTTAAAGTCCAAGCCATCACAGAAATTCCACCCCCCCAAAATTTACGTCAACTCCAGAGCCTACAAGGAAAAGTTAACTTTCTACGGCGATTTGTCCCAGACTATGCCACTCGAGCACATGGTTTCCTTCGCTTACTACGCCACGACATCCCATTTCACTGGGATGAACATTCCCAAAAATCATTCAACGATCTTAAAATGGCACTGTCTAATGCCCCTTTAATTAGTTCACCCAACTATAATTGCGACTATATCCTCTACATATCAGCATCAGTTGTCTCAGTATCATGAGTTCTCATTCAAATCAGCGATGACGATCATGAGAATGTCATTTACTACATTAGTAAAAACCTCTAAGGGCCACCCCTGAAGTATAATCACAAAGAGAAACTAGCCCTTGTAGTGGTCCTCGCAGTCCAGAAACTCTGCCCTTACATTCTGCTTCGCACAACTAGGGTCATAGCAGATTCCAACCCCATGCAATACTTGCTCAGTCATCGACAAATTAATGGCAAATTTTCCCAATGGATCGTTATCCTTTAGGAATACAATCTTGAATTTTCAACACCCAAGAGCAAGAAATCCCTCGTCCTCGCCGAAATTGTCACGGCCTTCCCCTCTGATACTACCAATGCCCCCATCAATACTGACTTCCCCGATGAACATCTCTTTTATATCACTTCGGATAATCCTTGGTATGGCAACCTCCTCGTCTACCTTCGAACCCAAAATTTTGGTAACCACCTCTCATGGGATGATCGTCGTCTTATTTGCCACCAGGCCCCCCGCTATCTCCTCAACGAAGATATCTTATATCGGCGGGGGGTCGACACCATACTTCGTCGATGCTTGACTATTGACGAGGTCGATAGAGTCTTGAATGACTTCCATAGTGGCGCATGCAGGGGGAATCTTTCAGAAATGTCTACTGCTCAAAAAATCATCCGAGCAGGTTACTTTTGGCCTACATTGTTTCACGATTGCATTCATGCCGTGAAGCGATGCGATAAATGTCAGCTTTACGCCAACAAATCATGAGCACCACCCTCTCTTCTTCACCCAGTCATTACTGCAAGCCCCTTTTGTAAATGGGGCATCAACTTCATGACTTGTAACCCCCCATCCAGCAATGGGCACAAATACATTGTTGTCGCAGTCGATTACTTCACCAAATGGGCTGAATCCATGCCCACCTTCAACAACACCGCTAACACTGCAACGCGTTTTTTCTTTAATCATGTCATATCCCGCTTTGGAGTACCACTCCAACTAGTTTTCGATCACGGGAAACATTTCGAGAATGATATTTTCTTCGAACTCTCATCACGATTTGCATTCTCCCACAAGTTTGCCTCACCATATTACCCTCACTCTAATGGATAGGTCAAAGCAGTTAACAAGGTCCTCAAGACCATGTTACAGTGCACAGTTAACAAAGATAAGACCAATTGGCATCATATGTTATTTTTCGTGCTATGGGCTTACCGTACGGTTATGAAAATGGCCACTGGTTTCACACCATTTCATCTAGTCCATGGGGTTGAGGCCACTCTTCCTATCGAGTGAGAAATTCCCACCTTACGCACCGCAATTGAGCTATTACCCGACACTACTCCAATGGAGCAGCGTTTGCTGAAGTTAGAGTCCCTGGATGAAGATCATCGATCTTCATTACAGAACAATGAGGCAGCTAAAAAATGGTCAAAGGCCACCTTTGATCGCCATGTCAACCTTCGCTCGTTTCACGAAGGCAACCTCATCCTTGCTTACGATATTGCTCACAATACCCTTGGTCATGGAAAATTCGATTCACTATGGCATGGCCCCTACATTATCCAACATTGCCTCACCAAAGGCGCATACATCCTGGATTCTTCTGAAGGCCTCTCTCTCAAAGAACCTGTCAACGGGTTATACTTAAAGAAATTTTACACCTAAGCGTAGCCATTCTACATTAGGTTATTTCTTTTTTAGTGTTTTTAATCTTTTTTCCATACCTCGCGTCTAAACTATCATTTGTGTTATTGACAGATGCTTCCTCCATCGGCCTACCACATCGGTTAGGCTAACGGCGCCAGTCGTTGGACACAAAATCTTGCTTCAGCAGCTTGGGCCCTCTATTCCCCCTCACATGAACTGCTTCACTCTAGCGGCATATGTTTGGGTTCAGCAACCAACAACCAAGATGAATACACTGTCGTCATTGGCCTCCTCGCAGATGCCCATCATCATCGTATTCATCACCTTAGCGTCTTTCTTGACTCCCAACTTGTCGTCCTCCAGCTCAACAATGTGTACCGTGTCCGCGATCCTTGCCTCTTTCACAAATACCTACAAGTTAGACTTTTATATCGACATTTTGATTTCATTACATTTACACATATTCCAAGACAATTGAATCAAATTATAGATAACCTAGCTAGCATTATACTCTATTGGCATATATCACATCAAGATACCTCTACACACACATAAACCATCAAGCACCTGTCACAGCATATATAGATTAGACATCATCCACACATTACAAAACACACATGTAAACATCATAAAGACCCCAAAATGTATACTCACATATATATAAATCGGTCAACAATGCCATCAAAATGTTTACATACACATAAAAAAACATCATATACAAAATCTGCAAGCCAGCAAATCTCCTCGGTACAAAACTAGTGCCACTACACCAAAATGGGCTCACCAGCCTATATACAAAAATACAAAAATACATAGAGCGACACTCAAGGTGCCTCTAGAGCACTACCTTCTACCCCTCCCTCAGGCAGTGGTGCCCCACCCACTATCGGTCCCTCCGGACCTGGAGGTAATTGCCCGGTCATTGCAGCACCTACTACTGCTGCTTGTCGCACCACAGTTTGCCTCGTCAGCGGCACTCCCACACACTTCTCCAGGACACCCTCATCTTGGATGCACAACCACATGCCCTCAGGCACTCCCTGTAGCACCGCCTCCAAGCGGCGGCGAATATCCTCAAAATATCCCTCGGCCTCCGCCAGAGGAGCATGCGATGGTCTAACACCAGGGTCATCAAAACAGCGTCTCCTAGACACTCTCTCGTCATCGGTGGGTCTCGCCTCAACGTCCTCACGCCGACGTCTCTCTCCTGCTCGTGGATCTACCTGTGGAGGTCTCACCAACCCCTGATGAGCCGGCGCTCTAACCCACTCAACCTCACACCTGCGAGGTCCCACATCTGCACAAACAAACAAACAAAGGATAGCATCAGCATCCATCCATACATAAATACACATGCTATACCATCTAAATATCAAAACATAAAACATCACATCATACCTCAATGGTCGAACACCTCCCCTGAAGGTAATACCATATCTGGATCACCCCGAAAATCCACCCCACAGTATAGATACTGCAGTAGGATCTGCGGCATCTGCCGCCACACCTATGCAGCCTCGGCCGAGAAAAAATGGCCACCCTCACCACCACCATGGCAAACCAAAATTTTCGACCATTGCATCAGTCACGGCTCTCACGCACCAGGTGCACCCAATAACACTCTAGGGCACAACATCGGCACCCTCTCGAAAAACCAGGCCACCAAGATAGACCCAAAGGCAAAGTCCCATGAGTCCACAGTCCGACATTTGTACAGTTGCCCTACCATATTGGCATGCAACATCAAACCCCGGGCAAAATTCTCTCTGGTCAGTTCCCTCCCCATAACCCTCAGCTGACCACCATTGATCCGCTGAGTCACGAGGGACCCATATACCCTCACAATCATCGTTGTTACACAGCGATGAGCTAAAGCATCCATCACCCTGATACTCACTACGAAGCCTGACATGAAGTTATCCCTCGAACAGTACCTCTGGCCCAAGGTAGCTAACTGCATGTCTGCAAGTAACATAGGCTCTGTCGGTAGGGGCGTTCCCCGAAAAGGGAGCCCAGTCAGAAAGTATACATCCTCCACCACAGTGAAGGTAATCTGATCTCCCTGCACCATAAAGCAATGCAGATCTGAACTCCACATCCGGATCAGAAACTGTAGAAGATACTCCTATGCCAGTATCAATGAGCACTCGAAGAACTTCAGCATCCCACAGGATACCAAAGTGGCACAAACCCCTGGCTCCTTAATAGCCACAACATCCCTTGGTTGTGACCAGTCCCGCTCTCGCCAGTGGACTGGCATCATGCAAGATGATCACCTGCAACCACATAATACAGTCCTAGGTCATCCATATTGACCATAAAACACATTAAAAATCTCCAAAAAAGATAAGTTTTGCACCCATCAGCCTTGCCCCCAAGGCACGACTGTTTAACCCATAGGCGTGCACATATGCATGCCTGTTCACCCCACAGGCGTGCACGCATGCGTGCCTGTCCATCCCACAGGTGTGCATGCCTACGCGCTTGTCTACCTTACAGGGGCACCTCCATGCGCCCCTGTCACGAACACAGGTGCGCATCACAGCATGCTTGTCCACTACACGGTCGTGCACCCATGCGCAGTTGTGTAGAAAACAGGCGTGCATATCATGCGCACCTTTGTCACCCCTACGAGCGCACCCATGCGTGGCTATCTGGATAACAGGCACACACCCATGGGTGCATATTTCCATATCGCCCACGCACTGGGGGGCCCACACCCATAAAAACCCCTGTACGGCCCTTCGTATAGGCCCTGCCCACAAATTGAAAACCTACTTTTATGCAGGACGATAAGAATACTAACCTAAAGCTCACTAGTCCTGAATCAGCTACCTTGTTCTCCTAGAATCTCCAAATCTCCTCTTAATACCTCTCGTCCAGTCACTCTGACAGCAAGTACAAATGAGGTGGCAATGTGGGCCCTACAACTATATATAGGCTTTTCCGCCATACTTCCAAACACCATTCCAGGAGCTCCAGGTGTCTATTTTTCGATCCGTCTTCAGCCACGGGATCAACATCTTGTCACCTACATCAAGACAGTCCTCGGGCCATTTTTTATCCTTAGCCCCCGGGGTGCCATTTTTTCATACCCCGTCTAGGTATGCATGCTCATGTTCAAAATTATCAAATACATGCTTATATGTTCGATTCTCTTCAGATATTGTTCACGTTGGGTATTTGGTTTTCATGTGTGCAAGTACTTGGTCAACATACATCAATGCAACCCCTTCAGATATATAATCAACACTAGCATGTAGTCATTCCCTCTTAATTTCAATTGCATCTCCAGTCACACCCTCTGAAATTTGCCTTTAGGATCCCCATCCCCGGCTCTGTAGTACCAACACCTCAATTGCATTTAGGTATTGTTACCCGGTAACATTCTCCCCCACATGAGTTGTCCCATTCATAGCATCCTTTGGCACTTTGACACTCATGTTGTTTTTCAACCCTTTAGGGATGGGAGTCTCGATAGTCTTAAATCATGTTGTGAATCAGCCACATACTCCTCCTCATTTTTCTAGCTTTCCCAATGGACTCCCAGGTTATCTCTTCAAGGTTCTATTTTAACTATGCCTCCGCAATATCATTAACCCTCCATTTCATCCACAATCAGTTTGCCCCTCCGCAAATTTCCCTCCATACCATCTACCTCATATAGAAACCCACCCATGGGGCCCCCAACCTCCACCAGATCTCCAAGCAAATTGCACCCTCACCAGCTCAACCATATTACATTGGGGCACCCGTTTCTGTATTTTTACACTCATCCCAAATTATTCTTTATAAATTGTAAAAAGCCTTTGTTTCCAGCATTTACATATCTTTTTGTCGTCACCTTTGGCGACCTTCTTCCATTTTTTGGCAAATGCAACCTATGTCACCCTTGGTTGGGGCACTCCTTATCATCTACCCCTGTTGGCATCCTCCATATACTCCGAGTATCCCACAGGCCACTTACCTCTGCCCTCTGAGTTTGTTCACTTTGTCCCGCCTATGGCACAACTTATCCCGGGTCTTGTTGTCCCCCTAACACTTGACCTCATTCAACAGTTGCGGCCACTTATACTTCGCATATACCCCCAACCAAGGGCAGTCTTGAATCTCCACACATATTGACTTTGTCCATGTACCTCCTCCACTCCTCACCTCACCTAGTAGATTTCACGAAGCCCTTCGCTTCTTGGAGTTGCGTCTCCCTTTTGTGGACATCAGCACAGTTTCTAGAAGGGCGACAGTATCTTGACTCTCATTACCTTTCCAATGAGAAGTCTCGGACGGCACAGGGAGAACCACAATTTATCCCTGCTGTCATTGACCCCCGTAACATTCGACTTCAACACTTTCTCATGTTACGGTGGGTCTTACTTTGCGACTATTGCAGTTATTTCTTATATTTTCCGAAGACCTCTGAACTTGGTTGGGCTATCAATGCCTACAGAATCCGTGATACTCCTTACAGGTGTCATTGCCTACTATTCAGAGTATGTTCCTCCACAAAATTGTCTTCTACCTTTATTACGACCGCCCCCGAGGGTGTTGCAGTTGTCTACATCAACACACAGTTTCAGTTACTATACAACGCCATTCTTTTTTGAGTTACATGACATGAGCATGGGGCATGCCCGCCTCATTTGTACACAATTTATTTTTACACACCTTATGAGGTTTGGGTCCTACCAGTCCCCTTCTCCCTCCAACGGGTAACTCTTGACACTCTCACTATTACTCTCTCTTACAACGACACTCTCAGTAGAAGAAAGATTGATGAATTTTGGCTCTATGTATGCTCCTAACCTCATCCATCAGGGGGCATCTGTTATCACTGAAATTTCATCCGCAAATGGTTACAAGAATCCAGCATCGTCAAACAGTTATGAGGTCACCCATGGACCAAAATTACCACAAAATCATTTCCAAAAGGTCCAAAACTATATAACTAATGATAAAATTAAGGTGCGTTATGACTACACAGGGCACGCGCGCACATGCACAATCCAGAAACACGCACATGCCCACGATGCGCAACTGTGGTCGCTAAAAGCCTCGCACATCTGAGAACGTCGCATTTATGAGATTGGTCAGCCTCCCACCCACTTCTGGTTCAGCTTCCAAGTTGATTTGACACCCAAATCTCGGCTGAATCTGACTGGGTGGCTGGTCAAAGACCTAAAAATGCCCTAAATAGCCTCTTTTCACTCTACAAGTTGGTTGCACAATACCTCAAAGAGGTTCTATAAAACAAGGCCATGGGTGCACTTCATTTTCAAGGAATTCATTAGCAAAGTTATGATGTTGCTATTCTCTTGAGGAATCATATATTCTCCTCAAGAGTATACTAGCACCATTACATTGGGAAATCCATCTCGCCTCTTGAGTGGATTAGCTTGGGATTCTTTCACCATTTCATTCAAAGTTGTAAGAAGATCTTAGTTGTGGGGGTCCAAGAGCCCTCCCTTAGAGGAAGGAGGGACCCAAAGTCCTCTTTCTTCTCAGTGTTTTCTTTCACTAATATAATCCTTGCCATTGGTGACATAAGTCTTATTGGTTTTTTGTTTTTATGTCCTTATGCTCAATAGTTTAGTTGTTCTTTTATTTCCTAGTTTAATTCTTAGTTTGTTCTTTTATGTTTCTTTCTCTAACCCTTTTCCTTTACAGTTGTCTTGCTTAGCTAACCCAACTAAGCTTGTAAACACCTATGTTTTTCTCACTTAGGTGACGAAAGAGGCGCAACACATAGTTCTTTGAAAAGTGGAACCTTCATTAGATAATCCAAAAGGCATATGTTTATAAGAAAAAGTTCCCCAACGAGTAATAAAAGTGGTTTTATATTTTTCTTCCCTTTTTACCTTGATTTGATTGTAACCAGAAAAAACGTCAAGTAAGGACATCATCTGTGACCCTACAACTTGTTGCAAAATCATTTCCATATTAGGGAGAGGAAAGTGGTATTTTATACTAGCCTGATTCAATGCGCGAAAATATACGCATAATCTGATTTGACCAGTTGTTTTCCAAACGGGAACCAGATTGGAAACCCACTCAGAATACTTAACCGGGAAAATGATCCTAGCCTTCAAGAGTTTTTCCAACTCCTTTCGAATAGTTGCTTCCAGTGCAGGGTTAATGGGTCTTTGTTTTTTCCTAACTGGTTTTATGTCCTCCTTGATAGGAATGGCATGTTGTATAAGTGCAGGATGAAAAACACGAAGATCCTCATAAGACCAAGAAAAAACATCTTTAAATTCACCAAGCAGCCTAGCGAACTTCAGTTTTTCTTCATCGAAACATTGGGCACCTATTTTAACATTCTTTGGAGACTCAAGTGTTCCAATGTTCAAGGAAATGGTTTCACCCACTTTCCTTTTCGACTCCTCTTCTTTATGTTCCTCTTTGTTTCCCACATCACTCGATGAAAATGAACTTTCTAGGGGATTCAAGCCTTTAGGAATTTTGTTATCCTCCATCAATATAATTTCCTTAGGATTATAAGGTTCATTTTGAATGAAAGCACAAATTCTCTCATCACTAGGGAAGACATGCCATGACTCTATGTTGTCAGGGATGTGCGGATGATACAAAGATCGAAAGGTACAATCAGGTCTTTGTGGCAGAAGTTGCCAAGTAGGAGAGGCTGCAAAAACAGTTAATCGGTCAGCCATTGAGTTCAATTCCCTTTTAACATGAGTGATGTTGAAAGATAGTAAGTTTGAGATAAGTGCCCAAATAGTTTGGGTGTAGAATTTAATTAACTTGTTGCTAGGAGAGTATATCTTACATACCAATTTTACAACAAGTTCAGAATCCCCAAAAACTGTAAGGTGACCACAACCCATATTATAGGAATTTTCAATGCCTAACACTAATGTTTCAAATTTAGTGACATTGTTCATGCAAGAAAAACCTAACCTGTAGGAAAAGTTATGAATTTTACCCACGGGAGAATAAAAGATAATACCAGCTTTGTTTCCTTCATTGGAGCATGAACCATCAAAGTGCATATGCGACATCCTGTCATCTAAGTCGATTTGTTCGAAGGTAGTGTTGTCCTCGTCGGAAAATATGTAATACACTCCTAGGTCCTCCTCAATATAATTCACATTAGGTTGTTGGACACTTTCTATATAAGGTGAAATTCTCCCCTCTCTTAGGACTATGATGTTTTTAACATTCTGAGGACTGGACAAGTGTGTCCCATCGAGTGAGAGGTATCCACCCGTCAAATCTTGCCAATATCTTCCTAAGATGATCGAGTAGTTACTCACTAGCATATCAATTACCTAAATATTAAGGGTTGTCCTTATTTCAGGGTGCACACACAAAACCAAGGTCACGTCCTTGATTTCACCTATGGTCATTTTTTTTAGACTATTATATGATAGCATGCTTATGGTGTTTGCATTTGTACAAGACAAGCCTAGCTCTTCCATAATAATCTTCGACACTACACTTGGGCCCGAACCGTGATCAATGAGGCAACAATGGGAAATCTTATCCATAATCTTTACAGAAATATAAAACGAGGGGTTTTCTATAGGGTGTCTAAAGTTATGTACACCTACTTTATTTACAAATGAATCCTCTTCATCTACCTCTTTAGAGAGGTTGGCTACAATGGAATCTTTTCCTTCCATGAAATTTTTTAGATGCTTCTGTCGTTCAGGGATGGAAACCATGTCTAGGAGGGTTGCATCTTCTTTGATGTTGGCCAACTGATTTAGAATATTGTATTTGGAAGAGGGGGGAGGGGAGGTATTTCCTTGATTGTCAGGAGCCTTAGGAACTTGAACAGTAGCAGCTGGTGAAGATGAGCTTGGACTAGAAGAAGTGCAGGGAGGATCATATTTTCTTTTGGGAGCATAGGATTTATTCCTAGTATTTATGATCATGACATCCTCTGGCTCTGCAAAGTATAGGACAGCAATAGTAGTTTCAGGTCTCTTACCAAATATTTTATCTCTGGCGCTCTTATTTACCTCACATGTACTTTCCTCATGCTGTTCTTAGCAAAATTTACACCAACTACGAGGCATGATAGCTTTAGGCTGAAAATTATTTTCACTTGGATTTCTCAAAGGGGGTGCAAAAGAATATGAAGCCCCAGGGGTAAGAGAGGGTACATCTCCTTTCCGTTCAAATTCTATCATTCGATTATTCATGTCTTGTACAAGCTGTAAGAGGGAAAACATGTATGTCTATTTAGTTGAGTCTTCCTTAGGAAGACCTATTCTTTCAAGTTGTTCTTCATACTCTAAACAAGTGCGTAGAGCGGAACCAAGGTTATCAATGGAATTTTCCTCAAGCCTATGATGATAGGGGGAAGGTAATTCATTATAATAATGCATGAAAGCGGCTTGGTTATGAGGGTGAATGAGTTCAAGGATTTGGTTGTATAATTTGGTGAAACACAAATTGAAGGACTTGATAGTCTCACCATCCTTATAAGTGATGTTATTGTACTCCCGTAACTGCTCGGTTGGGATTTTGGATTGCCCATAGGTATATTTGAACCAATATACTAACTCTTCCCAAGTAAAAATCTTAGGAGGGAGATCAAAGAAATCGGCCACAACCTTCCCTTCAAGTGAATTCACAAATAAACGCATACAAGTATCGTTGTCATTTGCTCCTATATTGTGACGGGAATTAGAAAATTCCACCAAGTGTGCATTCGTAGTGACGATGTTATTCCCTGCAAACCTAGGGAGATGCTCTTTGAATTTATGAAGTGGATGAGTAGCATGTGCTAGGTTAAGAGGGGAGGAAACATGCCACGGGGTAGTTGTAGCATCTTCTTCAAACTGAAAAAATCCCATACTTTTTAATGACTTTGGCGGGGTTTGTGGCAGATTGGACAAGGAATTGGTGACTATATAAGCTACCAATCACTAACGAAGTTGAAGGTTGAGATGAAGAAGCACCTCCAGTGCCACCAGATCCACCACTAGATGCCATCTTGTGAATGATAGGTAAGGGAGAGAAATACGAACTAGATGAATAAAACAAATTTCTCCTTAGAGAACTTTGTTGGGTTGAAAACACAACGTTCCTTCTTCATATTTCAGCAATAGGATTAATTTCTGGTGATAAACCTCTTCTTCTCCTAGAAAAACAAAGGTCTAAGGTCATGAAAACAATATCACAACTGAAGGAAAAAGAAAGCTATGGCTGATTCCTAGGTTGTCTTTGCCTAGCTTCCCAATGTTCTTGGGCACTTATGTCTTGTTCAATTTCTTCCCATGAACGATTAATCTCAACCCAGGTATTAGTGGTATCTAAGATGGTATTAAACAAGTTTAAAGCAATGTTGGTCTGATCTTGGAGACCGGGCTCGATATTGGGCTTCCTTGCAACAGGTACAGTCATTAAGAAATGAAATAGTCAAAGAATCAATATCATAAATGTAAATATATTCAATGATAATCAATCATAAAAATCAACCAGAGAGATATGGAATATCTCCCCAGTATGGTCACCAAATAAATGTTGAGGAAAAGATATGAAATAATCTTACTCAAGCATTTTCAGATCTTGCTTGGATAAGGAAAGATACACGGGAATACCACCCTATGTTTATAGCCTCAAAATTTATTTCCTAATCCAAAAGTATTAGTTACAAGGGATTAGGTTGATTTTTTTATAAATAAAAGATTTTTGTAAAATTCAACATTTTTATAGAATTTTATGAATATAACAGATGTAGAAGTAAATGTGGAGACAAAAGAAAAAATACCAAGTCACATATTAACATAGATGAGACAAAGTAGCAATCACTTATTTCATTCCAAGAGATCAAAACAATCTTTCTCTTTACAAAAATCCCTGAGGGAGTTTGGACCAAAGTCAAACTTAGATGTCACTGATGAAAACCATACAAAATGACTTCTAACAGAAAGTAAAAAAACTGAACTTTAAAATCGGGATCATCTTGTCATAGATTGCTGCCCACTCGACTCTGCACAATATCCTTTATCGGTCATGAAATTTAATTCATAAACAGACAAGTCTACACAGACTATCAAAGATAGATCAACACCTTTGAAAACAAGTGTATGAATGATGTAATTCAGCCTTGAATCTTGATGTCTACAATAGGACCCTTCTATCATAAAAGAGAATTAGGCTTTAATGAATTAAAGAATGAATGAAAACTGAACTATCTCAATAAAACTCAAGAACATACCTTAGTATGTTTTCTCCTTCTATTCTCCATTTGTTCTTCCTTCTCATTTTGCCTTTAAGCATTCCAAATTAGTTGAGGTAGTTCAACTACCTCTTTTAGTTAAGTTAACTAAAACTCAACTATCTTTTAGTTTAGGGGAAGAATTAATATAATAATAATAATGGTCTTTAATAAATAATAACTAGTAGGTGGGACCCCTTGTGACTCACTTTAGTTTCTTAACAAAAATAAATATAACTAGTCAATCAATTAACACATTCCTCCTTGTGGCTCCCATCATCATTCTCATAATTTGAAAATAAAATATCAATGATATTTTAAACCATATCAAAAATTAATATCCAAAAATAGTATGTTGTCCAAAAACTTCAGCAGTCAATTGTTCTCAACAATCAATAATAAAATAACTCAAAAACCATATTTGCCACTTTGGGAGGCAATTTTCCCTTTGTTTCTACTGTCTCCCTTCATCTTTTCTGAATTAGTCTTAGGATGTGTGGATCCTTTAGGCTTGATCTCATTGATAACATGAGAGTAGTCATCTCTCAAGTGCATGCGGGATGAAACGAATTTGATTGAATCACTTGAGGGAGAGGAGGGGGCAGCAGTAGCTTTTACTTTATCATGTGTGTGGTGGGGTTCGGTTTTGAGTCTCTTGCTTGTGTGGGAATACTTTACAGGTGACTGTGCAGGGGAAATTTGGATATTTGGGTTAACTGGTGGAGGAGGAGTAGGTAGAGACAAATTGGGCCAGCCACGATGTTGGGATACTATTGGGTGAACAATCTCCTGCCATTTGTCATTCTCAGGAACTTCTAGTTGCAATGAAACATGAGGGGGGACAGGGATACCAGGGACATGTTGGGGTTGTAAGGGAGGCCTTTATGTCCTATGTTGGACTACCCCTTGTCTAATCCAATTAAAAAATCCAGCTTAGAAGAGCTAGTTTAACTCTTGTGGATCTGCATCAAAATGTATCGAGAATATTGGCCTTCTAGGCCCTTTGTTCCAATTCCATATGCCCCTGTTGTTTCGGCCATGGATTCCTCTACTGAAGAAGCTCATCCTGTATGCAACATTTATTAGAAACTAGATTCTTAAACAAACCATACATGACATCTCTTTAATATGAAACAAAGATTGGCTCAGCAATCACATCATACCCATGCAATCCAATCCATAAAATTCATTTAATATTTGTCAATGAGCAGGGGGTGAATAAGAGTTCTGGGATATCTGAGGGGTTTGTATTGAGTGAAAAAGTGATAAAATGAAAGGGAGTAAGAACATGATTATTGCTCAACAAATCATTAAATAATCAACTGTGTTACAATAACAAAATCATATCATATGCGACCCATCTCTGTGTCATCTTTTAATTGTTGTAACACAGAGTTTCTATTTAATTTTAATTTAATTTTAAGAACAGGGAGTGCAAAGTGAATCTGGGATTGTGAGGGGATTCGTAATGTGCAAAAAATTGAGAGAATGATAGGGAAATTAATGGATATTGTTCATAAAACAAATTAAATAATCAATAAGCATAACTTTGTATTAAAATCAATCCAAAAAGAACCAACATTCATTGTTTATCAATTGTATACCAAACTGCTCATTGTTCCAATAATTAAATTTTCTAGAATCCCTTAGTTCATAACAGTCTGTGCGATCATAACTCATAGCAAAAAAAAACTTTCCATTGAACAGTCCTTTTTAACAAGGCGTTGATCCCTTCTATCCTTTTTTTTATTTCTTTTAAAAATAATCAAAATAATGCACAGCAATAAGCTCAACATCTATCCCTGATAGTCCATAATGCCTCACGATAACAATCAACATTCATTGTTTAATAATCGGGCCCAATTAAAATTTACACGGGTCTCTTTTTAAAACGCGAACAGACTTCAAAGCATGCCCGATTATACATAGCCTTCATCATATCAATCACAAAACCTTGAAATGAAACAACATTCAACCAAAATATAAACCCCGAGCCTTATCTTTGTGGGTATAAATTTATTTTAAAACCATTGGTAATCTATATGATGATTCAATATAATATATGAAGCGAAAATAACCAACTACACGTAGGCATCATTTGTTTTTAAACTGGCCATAACCCTGAACGGGCCTAGCAAAAACCACACAGGTGTCTCCATATGCAATCAAGACCACGCTGTAAAAAACACAGTGAGTGAAACCCTAATGAAAAGAAGATAGCTCTCGATTGTATACAAGTTCCTGTTACCATGTGTATTTGTTCAACCAGTCATAGAAGGATGAGACAGAGACTCGACGATAGAAGGTGTTTTTTTTTTTTTTTGTTAGACCTCCATAACCATTTCACTGATAACCCAATACTTGAAAACCCAGAGGCCTGAAGAGAGCAAAGACAATTGGAATCTAAATTGAGCTCTGTCAAAAACAAATGTAGGGAGACAACAAGAGCGCGTTCATCCTTTAACAACAACACAAAGAGTTGATGGTCTTCCAAGACTTATATCAACCACAGGAAAAAATACCTTTCGAAAAAGACACAACAATGAGCCACATAGTCTTACTTATTACTCCAAGTCTTGGATGGGACCAATGATCAACACCCGAGGAGAGAAAAGGCAGTAAGAGTAATAACCCACATGGTGAGTTTAAAACTTGTAGAGGAGAGGCGAAGTTTAATTGAACAGTGGAAGTTATTAAAAGAAAACACAAAGATATAACATCTTTATCTAATACTTAAGAGCCAGAAAACTTGACATCCACACAAGTGAGGACACACACATCCTTTTGACATAACGCTAAGATACAACTTGTATTAATCCACAACCATAGAGGCATGTATTAATGCTAAGGCCACCCAAGACTGGATCTTGGGATACTTCAGTGAAAATACAGTAATAACGGGCCAACGGCCATGACTCAAGGTTTGAATAAATAACACAGCAATTGTTGGCCATTACTCTGCGATTAGGTAAGGGTTACAATCATGATTGTGAGGGAACGAAATAACTGAGGTTAATACACAGAATGAAACCCTCCATCATCAACGCAGAGCCATATGTACCACCATTTACTTATTATTTCATAGAGACCCATCATGATACTAAACTGATTGAGCAACCAGTGAATGCGCAACTTAAAATACCCAATTATTTTGCTTGCAATCTGAAACATTTTACAGTCATCACACATCTACACAGTTGAAATTCTCAAGAACACATAGAATCCAAGCATCATTGAGCCATCATTTGTTCATACAACATATAATACCTCATGGATGGAGAGAAAAAGAATCATACCTGTAGAAAAATGCTTAAATGGCGAGTTGGTCGAGCCTTCTTTCTTCCAAGAGCCTGAAAATGTGGATCTTCACAACCAATAGAGCGAAAAATGCAACAATGGAACAATGTTAGGGTGACAACCGATAGGGGGAGTATGGAGTGACGTGTAGTAAATGAACATCGCTTCCATCACCTGGCCTATTCAATTCGAAGTATGAGACAACCCAACAAGCATCACATTCACCAACAATTAAACTGTATTCAATGCCAAACCAGTGTGAAATCTGTGATGATATCCATTGCATAGTGCACCACCCAATATCATTTACATGTTAACCCTTGCTATAACTCCATGCCATAATACATATTGAAATGATATATGCGCCCCATTCAAATCTAATGAAATTTGCATAGTCCACTAACCAAAAATAGCATAATAGTTAGGACTAACACTAATATCCTTTAACTTTTTCATTCGAACATGCATATAATCCTTTATCATAGCTCAAACATATAACTTCTTCCCTTTAGGGTTTTTTTCATAGGTTTTTTTTTTTTTTTTTATCATGCTACCGTTAAAATATCTCTTGCATATATGTGGCTAGGTAATTGATCATAAGGATTAGTGACAAGGCTAAATCATAGCAAATGTAAATAACATGCTCCTCATAACCATAAAATTGTTTTGGATCGCAAAAAACATTCCACAAAAATGCATCATCCACCTATTACCATGTCAAAATGAAAATAAGATTGCATTGTCAACAATGTAGGACTATGTAGGCAGCATCTAAACAGCAACAACAAAAAATGTGTGATATGTCTATCATTGTGCCTCTAGTCTACAAGGGGGTCCCACCTACTATTATTATATTATTAGCATAGTTAAATAATAGGGCTTTAGCAATACTTTGCAGGCGAAATTCATCATTATGATTTTAATCGTCAACACTCAAGTTAATTCTTTTGTACCCCCTAATATGGGGCAACCATATCCAAGTTCTATGAATCCTACCTGGGGTCAAGGTTTTCAGTCTAATTCTCCTTTTCAAGGAATCTTACCCAATCAACCAACTCAAGTTGGCTATTTGACTCAAAACCCTCCACAAGTGAATTTTACAGGACCTCTAACTATCTACAAATTGCTTATGGTCCTACTAGTATACCTACGGGACTACCTCCTCAGAATTACCAGTTTCCTCAAGTGAACAAACAGTTGTCATTTCTTGCTACTTTGGATTTACCGGATTTATCTAGGATTTTGAATGACCCTATATTACATTCTCCTTATTGGCCAGTCATACCTGTCAAGTTACCATCATACATTCCTAAGTTTAATGGCCGATCAGGGGAAGACCCAAATAATCGCGTCATGACTTTCCATTTTTGGTGTTCATCCAATTCCTTGATGGATGACTCCATTAGATTATGTCTTTTCCAGCAAACTCTGACAGGTTCGGAAGCCAAATGGTATATTGAATTGCCACAAGGATTCTTCAATGACTTCAACACTTTAGCTATGGATTTCTTAACACATTACCAACTACCAATCCAATGCGAGGTAGGAATCAAAATTTTGAGCTCATTTAAACAATCCTCATCCACTCACATTTCCGATCATATTCATGAGTGGAGGAGGAGAATATGCTTAATAAAATTTCCCCTTCCTGATCAACTATTGGTTGAGTGGTTTACCAAGTCACTCATTGGTCCTATAGCCCATGATGTTTCCATGGGTGGTGTCATCACTAAAGAGTAGGTGATTAGTCATGCTCAATACTTGGATCTCTTTTATTCACAAATGGGCACACTATATGACTTGATCCCTGATGTTCCTTGCCCATCTACAAATACAACCCCAACACCTCCAGTAGCTTCTCATGTTGTTGATGGAATGATTGGCACTTTTCATGATGAGACTCAATCTAAACAAGCCAGTCATTCCAATCCCAAGTCTACTACTACTATTGTACAAAATACGCGTCCTCCAACCCCTTCTCCCGTTAAAACCTCTAAGGTTAATTCGGTTCAATCTACACCTACCAGTAAAAATCAAAATAAAAATAAAGGGAAGGGCAAGAATAAGGAGGACAAAAATAATAATCAACAATCCGATAAACCCAATACTCAGCCTGTTGATGACAAAGAAAAGCACAAATGTCGTTATCCTTGTCTTATCTATGGTGAGGATCATTATATGAAATATTTTCCACGACATGATGAGGTTACTAAGTTCCTGCAAGGGATCAAGACACCTCCTACACATGTCATTTTGTCACAACCTTTTCCTTCTCAGTAGCATGCCCAATTGGTCATTCATGACCAACCTTCTCCCTCTACCACATCTTATGTACTTATGTGTACTGGTGACTCCAAGAAGAACGAAGTTGCAATTGCTACTCGAGCCAAAGATTATTCTCCTTCGAAAGAGAAAGTTGATGATTCACCACATCCATTGGTTCAACCTCCTCCATCAACTTCACCTACCAACGGTCCTCTTCATCTTGAACGATTGAGTCTAGATATAGTTCTTCATCCTCCTCCTAAAGGCGTTGTTCATAAGTCATTGTTTAATCCTCACGCACGTGTTTCTCAAAACTATAGTATTGTAGAAGATCTTGTGCAGGCACCTTCTGCGATGTCGGCTCTCAAAGTCCTTCAAATTTGTCCTACGCAACGGAAGGCATTGTTAAAAGATATTGGTGGAATTGATCCTACTGATATGAACTTGATAATATTTGACTTGGAAGATCATATTCCAAGGCGTCCTCCTCAATTAGCATTTCAAATACAAGTTATTGTGGGAAATAAGAATATTTTTTGAACCGTTATTGACGAAGGAGCCTCGACTTGTGTCATGTCCGTCACTTGTTGGAAATCCATTGGCTCTCCTGCCCTTACCAAGTCACACAATACTCTAAAAGCATTTAATGGTATAGGATTTAAACCTTATGGTGTTCTTCCTTCATTATCTATTGCGTTAGAAGGTAAAGCGGTTATTGTTGAGGTTGAGGTCTTCGATGCCCCTCTCAATTACAACCTTCTACTTGGTCGTAGTTGGATTGATTCCATGCATGCAGTTTTTTCTACTCTTTTCCATGTGATATGTTTCCCTCACCAATGAAAAGTTGTTATTGTCGATCAACTTTCCTTCTTTAATTCTGATTCACGTACTAGTAACGTACCTTTCGTTTTGAAAACACCTCCCAGTTATGAGAATGTCGGTGTGGGTCTCTTAAAAGATTCATCATTAATGGGTACGTTCCCCATTCCACCACACGATATTCCTACTCCTTTTGTCACTTTGATTAACATGATATCAACCACTGTTGGTGAAATCCCTGAGTCTATCAACCAATGAAATGATCATGACAATCATGTCTATGGAAGATACCCCATGGGATGATGGGCATCATCATTCTATTCTCTTCCTAGAACCCGAGACTATAGAGAGTTATCAACGAATTTTGAATCTGTCTACTATTGTTACTATTTCCCCTGTTCCTGAACCAATACATGATGTTTTGTATGAAGATAACTTGGGTAACATTTCACCTACCATCCCTTCAAATATTTCGATTAAACTCGGAGTCGTGGAAAATGTTCATATCGGAGCCTCATGTTCTGATGATGAGATTCGAATTTATAAATCTCTTTTCCAAGAATTTTGTGACGTTTTTTCCTAGAGTTACGAAGAGATGTCAGGAATTGAACCAAATATTGTTGTACATGAAATTAAGACTCACCCAAATGTTAAACCTGTTCAACAGAGACTTCGCCCAGTACATCCATGTAAAGTTATTGCTATTAAACTCGAAGTTGAAAAACTTCTTAAAGTTGGTTTTGTCTATCCTGTGGCTTTGACTGATTGGGTGTCTAATCGTGTTCCGGTTACGAAGAAACAAGGCACGATCCATGTTTTTGTAGATTATAGGAATATCAACAAGGCTTGTCCCAAGGACAATTACCCAACCCCTTTCATTGACCAGATCATTGACGACTTTTTCGGGAGTGAAATCTTCTCTTTGATGGATGGATTCTTTGGCTATAATCAAATCAATATTTTACCTACGGATCAACATAAAATTGCTTTTATTTTTCCTTGTGGAACCTTCGCATACTGGAAACTACCTTTTGGTCTCAAGAATGATAGTGCGACTTTTCAAAGCATTGTGTCTAATGATTTTCATGACATTAAGCACGTTGTAAAACCTTACCTAGATGATTTACCGACGCATTCCATACGTCATCAAGATCACCCGGCACATTTACGAGCCATTTTCCTACGTTGTTGCTATTATCGCATACGATTGAATCCACATAAATACATTTTTTGTGTGGATTCTGGACAACTTCTTGGTTTTATCATTTCTACACATGGGATCAGGGTGGACCCTCTAAAGGTTGAAGCTATTCTCAATATTCCTCCTCCTTCTACATTGCACCAACTCCAAATTTTGCAAGGGAAGGAGAACCTTTTATGTCGATTCATCCCCAACTATGTTGAATTAACAAAAGGTTTTACTCGACTTCTTAAAAAGGGTCAAGATTTTGTATGGGACGACACTGCCAACAAAACCTTTGAAGATTTGAAACTTGCCTTAACCCATACACCACTCTTATTTCCACCCAATTATAGTCGAGATTATTTGTTATACTTAGTTGCTTCGGATTCTACCATCGTTATGGTTCTATTCCAAGAGGATGATTCGCATGATGAACATGTTATCTACTATTTGAGTCAAAGTCTCACAACCACCGAAATCAAATATTTCCATGTGGAGAAACTGGCCTTGGAATTTGTTCAAGTTGTTCAATGTTTTCGTCATTATATATTATTACGCAAAACATCAGTCATTTCCAATTGAAACCCTATGCAACACATCCTTACTTGACAATTGTTGGGGGGGGAATACTCCAAATGGATAGTCATTCTCCAGGAGTTTGATTTGGAATTTGAGTGTGTCAAATCAAATAAATCTTTGGTTTTTGCCAAATTGATATGTGACCTTCCCTCTACTGAGATAGAAATTGTGGCAGAGGATTCCCTTCCTGATGAGTCTCTCTTTCTGATCAGTTCTGATGAAATATGGTATGGATACATTATAATTTATCTCCAAACCCAAAAATTTTGGCCCAATCTTTCTAGTGTGGATCATCATCGTATTTGGTATCAAGATCGTCAATACATTATCCTCGGTGATACCCTTTACCGTCGTGGTATTGATTCAATATTTTGACAATGTCTAACCTATGATGAAGATGAGAAAGCTTTGAATGATTTTCATTATGGAGCATGTGGTGGTCATATGTCTGGGTATGCCACTGCCCAAAAGATCTTACAAGTTGGTTGCTTATGGCCTTTATTGTTTAAGGATTGCATTACTGTCATCCATAAATCTCATGCTTGTCAAATGTATAACAATAAGATCTTATCTCACCCTGCTCCTCTTTACCCTTTAGTTTTCATTGGTCCATTCGCTAAATGCGGCATTGAATTCATGACATGTAACCCTCACTCGGTTGGAGGGCATGGATACATCATCGTAGCCGTGGATTATTTCACTAAATGGGCCTAGGCGATTCCTACATTTTATAACAACGAGAAAACTGCAACGTTATTCATATTCAATCATATCGTTACTAGATTTTGTGTCTCTCGAGCCATCGTCACTGACCATGGTAGTCATTTTCGCAATTTCATGATGTCTAAACTTATCGAGAAGTTGGGTCTTCGACATGAAAACTCAACACTTTACTATCCATAGGACAATGTCTAGGTTGAAGCAATTAACAAAGTTCTTACTACTATGCTTCGACAGATGATAGGAATTCACAAGTCAAGCTGGAAATGGATGCTCTTCTCAACATTATGGGCCTATTGGACATATGTTAAATATGCAACAGGGTTCACACCTTTCCAGTTAGTATATGCTATTGAACCTATTATGTCGATTGAATGTGAAATCTCATATTTGAAACTAGTTGTCGAACTTCTCCCTAACACCTCAGCTGAAGAGGAACGTCTCTTGTTTTTGATGCAATTAGAAGAGACTCGTTGTGATGTTGCCTTAGTCATTGAAACTTAGAAGAAGCGTGTCAAAGATCAATATGAAAAGAATGTCAAACCACATGTTTTGTTTTAGGGTGATTTGGTTCTCCTTTACGAACAGGATCGTGACTTATTAGGGGCCAATAAATTTGAGCCTATGTGGCATGGCCCTTATATCGTGAAATGAGTGTTGGAGAAAGGGGCTTATGAGCTGGTAGATTATGATGGAATTCCTTTGAGTGAACCCAGAAATGGGATTTACTTGAAGAAGTACTATGCTTAAACGATTTTTGCATGAGTGTTGTGTATTTTTAGTGTATCATACTCTAGTGTGATTTTTTCGTTTTTGTTCTACCTTTTAGCTACTTAGATTTCATTGTGCTTGGTTTCCAGATATCGATGTCTTCACTACTCTATATCGGCTTTGTTGATGGTTCTATTCGCAGTACTCAAAACCTAGTGTCTGTTGCGTGGGAAATCTATGCACCTATGAATGAGATGATCAGTATACATGGTGTTTTCCTTGGTCATGCAACTAATAATATCATGGAATACAATGCAGTTATCGAATTATTAACTAACACCATTTCATTTGGAATCCGTCATCTTATTGTACGACTTGATTCACAGTTAGTAGTGCTACAGTTGAGTAACGTTTATTCCATCTGAAGTCCTACATTGTTACGGGTATACTTAAGAATTCCCCTCTTGGAAAGACATTTTTATTATATCGAGTATCAACATATTCCTAGATGTCTAAACACATTAACAGATGCATTGTCTAATATGTGTTAGACAAAAATTTGAGACATTTATAAATCCAAACACACATTTTAAAAAGACAAGTAAGCCAGTAGGAACTTTATACTAATAACGATTAAAGTCAGAAAAAGTGTTTGTCCAAGGAACAAAATATCAAAAAGTTAATCTCATGGATTCATGTAAAAAAGCATCAAGGATGTTGATCGTTGTAACAAACAAATTCTTGTGCCACTCTATGGAGCAATCTACCAATAGATGTCGATACGCCAACTTTATGGCATTGGTAGCGATGAGGAAGTTCGTCCACCGTGATATTAGGGATATTCATGGTTAATCCCTCTAGGTTTTTCTCGATCTCCTAGAGATCCTCGACAGCAACTCCTTGACCATCCATAGCACCTACTTCTCCTCACCTCTGAATGGGAGATGATCCCGAAGGACGATAAGGCGCCACATCTGCATTATTGAGAGCACTTGATTAGTCTTGAATAAATGACAAAAAACATTTTATATAATTAAAATATCAAAAACATCATATAAATGAAATTTTCCTTCTTACCTATGTCTCCCCACTGAGATCCCTCAGGAAGAGCTAATTCAGGATCCCCATGGAAGTTTGTCCCAGCATACGCATAGTCCTCCACCATGATTAGCTGATTTCTCAGCCATTGGAAGAAAACTTCATCATACTTGACAATAGGTATGCCACCATGGCCAGCCATCAATTCCACCCATATTTTCATATATGGATCTTGTGGAGAAGGTATGCCCCACTCCACCTGTAGACGTAAGACGGGGACCCTCTCTGAGAAGAAGGACAACAAAATGGACCCATAACCAAACTGTTTCAACCGACCATTCCAACACTTTGTTAGTTGTTTTATCATGTTCTTTAAGACACCCTCGCGCCAGTTGAAGACCCTGGGCTCCATGCACTCTATGGCATACTGAAAGTGGCTTTACAAATCCATGTGGGGAGTTGCACTCCCTACCATCCGGGTAATGGTATAGAGGATGGTTCGCAATGGTAATTCTCAAACATCTCTAATGGCCACCTTGCCACTATGTTTTTATGTACCTGGCACATAATGGTGTGAAACACAGTAATCCATGGGTTCTCCCCCACCTCTGCTTCCCAAAAGTGATACCCAAGAGCCTCGGCGAGATAAACCCGTCAAAAATTAAATGTCATCTCTATCCAATGTGAGTGTATGCACACCCACGTGAAAGGCTTGTTTGTTTACATCCCACAGATGGACCAGATAATCTAGCAATATTAGTTTGGATCTCATGCCCTGAATTTTGAAGAAATTGAGTAATACACACTACCGAAGTGCCATAATTGTGCCCGAGTCATTCCCGAAAAAATAGTCTTATTCCTCATGCTCTCATTCTCTCCACTCAGGTATTTTGACTGAGGAAAACCTACCAAGTAAACCAAAAGAGGATTAGAATCATAAAAAATCAATTCTTGGAAGTTTTCCTAACTCATTTTATATTTTCAAGAATTGAGTTGCAGTCATCGCAGGCCTTTTCTTTCATGCAGACCGACGTCCTCGCACTTTGTCTTTGAGCCCCTTGCGACAATTTTAGATTTTCATAGTTCACGATATTGTGGGCCTACGACGATATGAAAGCACAGGTACTCCCAAAAAATCGACACAAACTCAACAATAAACCAATAAAAATGAAATTTTAAACCATGAAAAGATAAAGAGGCAGGAGATTACCTTTTTTACGGAAGCAGTTTGCGAGATGATCCACCAGGTGCTCTGGAATCGAAGGTTGAAATTTAGGAGAAAAAGAGGGTTTTGGGCACCATTTGGGTGAAATTGCAAAATTAAATGGTAAAAGGGTTGTTTTGGCCTATTTTATTGTTTTTTACCATATTTTATTGCAAAATTAAATTATTTTTCATATTTTACCCATGCCCTAAAGTCTAACCAACTTTGCAAAGTGTTTGCTATTATAGATTGAAAGATCTAAAGATGAGACGTTTGACAGGGGTCCACCATTTTTTATTGTTTTTGTGTGTTTTTCTTATGTATAGATGATTTTAGGGATTTTTAAGAAAAACTCTGAGCACAGTCTTATTTTTTTCTCACATTCGTGAAACCATGAGAATGAAATCAAGTAATATTTTGTCGTTTTTTCGAACTCGCATTAGTAATACGAAAAATGAATCCTATGGAGTATCCTTTAAGCTCTTTTCAATCTCCCTAAACATGAAAATATAGTCGAGCGACCTTGTTCTTTTCACGCTCGTAAAAGTATTTGAAGAAAACATCTAATGAGCAATCGATTATCTCTTTTTCAGTCTCATGAGACTAACTTATGAAAAAGGACCTTATGAAGTTCTCTTTAAGTGTTTTTCAGACTCTTTGAACATGAAAAACCCCTGAGTTTTCTTTATTTGGACTCGTTAAACATGCATCTAAAGGCCCATATGGGATCGAACCACTCCTTCTTAGGGTTCTTTAAACATATTCTGAGGGACTCATCCAAAGGATGAGATTACATTACAATCATATGTTATCATCCTCAATCTTGCATAAAAATAAAAAGGTACTCACCAGAAATGGTGGGGGGAAATTGGGAAAGAAATGTGTCTTTGTATCTGTGTTAGTGGCAGTAAAGTCTCTCTTGAACATGACACCCCCCTTCATCACAATATCTGATCTAGGTGGACATTGGTGGCCACCCATCTTTTCCAGTTGGCTCAAAACATCTTTCTAGCAATTTTGATAATTTACTATTTTTAGCAGTTTTTCGGGTCCTAAACTTCCGGAGCCGTTTTGAGGCCCTAAACGACGTTTTTTGGGGTATGTTGCAATTAGAAATCAAGAAATTTTGTGCAACTGTTGTATTCCTTGGATATATCTTTCCAATGGCCTATCATACACCTAAAACGGAGATCATATGTAAAAGTTACAACCCCGAGAAGTTGATGTACTGACTTACCCAAACGGGGCCCACATGACTTTTGGCGCTTCATCTCCTAGGGTTAGGTTTTTGGATGTTTATGGTTTTTGAAACTCCTGTTTATTGTAAAAAGGCCTTAAGAGCCTCATTGTAATCATCTTCTTGCAAATGAGCGCAGCCATCACATCTCTTCTCAGAGATAATCCGCCACCATTCTAGCAAGCTTGTTTTCCGCTGCATTTTACAATTTCAACTTATTTCCTTATTGAATAGAAAACCAGTTTTATTGTATCTCTATTTTTCTGTGTTAAGCATCTGGTAATAATATGTAGTCATTTTTTTCTGCTCATAAAATCTGGATCAGTGGTATCATAGCGGTCTTCTCCTTGTCGTCTTAATGCATGTCCCCAACGAGGTCGGAGTACAAAGATTTGGGTCTCGAGCTTGTTTCTCTTGAGGACAAAATCTCTAGCACACCCAAGTGACCTCTCATGGAAGGAGAAAAGAAAGATGATGGGATGGGAGATCCTTTCAAACTATTGATTGAGGAATACCTCACGCAACAGAGGAACGATATGATGGATAATTTCGCGCGAATCCTTCGGCGACTACCAACAGGCGACGTATCTTCTTCAAGTGGAGGCACCGCCCCCTTCAAGGAACAAATAAACTTCGATATTCCTATATTTGAAGGTCAGATAAACGCAGATGTTGTAGACAAGTGGTTGAATCTACTAGAAGGGTATTTCTCTGTCCATAACTTTTCAAATAGAGAAAATATTATTTTTGCACTCCTCAAAGTCGTTCCCCATTTCAAAGATTGGTGGGAAACTTTCTATGAGCAAATGGAAACAGAGGAACCCTCATTATTCACAGTCACGGACACCTAGGAATCCTTCAGGGATGCTATTAAGGAACAATACTACCTTGTCGGAAGTTATGATGACTTGTATACCAAATGGACCACACTACGGCAAGAAAGAGACAAAGCAGTGCCAGATTTCACAAATATCTTCCATACCTTGCGCACCAAGCTGGGTATCAAAGATTCGGAGAGACATCTAGTGCTCAAGTATCGCGATGCTCTGCATAGATACATTCAAACCGAAATGGAATTTCTGGACATCTCATCCTTGGGCGTGGCCTACCGATATGTCGTCAAAATCGAGCAGAAGCTCAAAAAAAAGACGTGACAATTTGGGTCAGGGAAACCCTCACAACAAAATCCAGGAAAGGGCAGCCCCAACCCACAAAACAAAGGACAGAGAAAATATGGACAGTATCAGGACAACCAGTCCAAGCCGCAAGTAAATAAGGGCACTGAAAAGACAAAGAAAGATACCAAGAAGTGGTGTGACTTCCATAAGAGCCCTTGGCATAACACTGTTGATTGTTGCTCAAAGCAGACATTGGTGGCCGAAGTGAAAGCCTATGAATCAGATGCAGGTTCTGACTATGAGTCAGAACCATAAAGGGGAAGACGGATCATTGACGCAGAACCCAGTGCCACCGTTGCTACCACCAAGCTCCAACATGGTGAACCAGACAAGCCAGAAGAAGGAGAGAGCCTCTTCCATTCACAGATGTGGGTAAAAGGCACCCCACTACACTTCATCGTTGATAGTGGTAGCCAGAAGAACCTCATCTCAGCATAGGTTGTCAAGCAGCTGGCCCTACCGACAACGCCACACCCACAACACTACACCATTGGATGGCTCCTCCAAGGAAGCGATCTTCGCGTCAGCCAATAGTGTCGATTGTCATATGACATCAAGCCCTTCAAAGATGAGGTATTGTGTGATGTTTCTCCTCTCGAAGTTTGTGATGTTCTTTTGGGCCAACCTTATTTATGGAAATGTCATGTTGTATATGAGTCTAGGCCTCGTAGTGTTATTATTACTTTGAACAGGAAATTATACAGGATACTCGAGGATGTCCCACCTAGTGTTATTTCCTTGATCTCTACTAAGCAATGCAGGAAGGTCATCTCTTAGACGGGGAAGTTTGTCTTCTTCATGATTCGCTCTCAGAATGAGAGAAAAATCACAGCCACATCCAGGGTCTCTGCTACTGACCTCTCCACACAGCAGAAGCAAGTAGATAAGGTCATGGAAGAATACTTGGATGTTTTCTCCTCACCTACTGGGGTACCTCTGCACTCCCAATTCAAGCACCCCATCGATATGACCCCCGATGCACCACTGCCCAATGGGCCAGTCTATCGTCGCTCTCTGTTAGAGAATGAGGAGATCAAGCGACAGATCCAATAATTTCTCCACAAGGGGCACTTCCATCCTAGCTCATCACCTTGTGGGATCCCAATCGTGTTTGTATAGAAGAAAGATGGAACCTAGCGACTTTGCATTGATTATTAGGATCTGAATAAAATCACAGTCAGAAACCGGTACCCGATTCCCCAAAACGACGACCTCCTTGATCAACTCATGGGGGGAAAATACTTCAGTAAGATTGATCTGAAGTCTGTCTACCACCAGGTCCCGATAGAACAGATAGATGTATGGAAGACCGCCTTCAAGTCAAAGGAAGGCCTTTTTGAATGGTTGTTCATGCCCTTTGGTCTGACAAATGCTCCATCCACTTTCATGAGGATGATGGATGATATGCTACGACCATTCACCAATACTTTTGTAGTAGTTTATATTGATGACATTCTCATTTATAGCAAGACTTGGGTCGAACACTTGCAACATATTCAGTAGGTTTTGCACACCCTACGGTAGCACAAGCTATACGCCAACTTGGAAAAATGCTCCTTCGACATGGACAGGGTCCATTACCTAGGCTACATCATTGATCAACATGACATACATGTGGATCTAGCCAAGATCCAAGCCATCCGTGACTGGCCAGCCCCAACCACACTCACTGAGCTTTGGAGATTCTTGGGCCTTGCCAATTTCTACCGTAGGTTTGTGTTGGGATTCTCCCATATTGCATGGGCCCTCAACCAAATAACCAGGGGTGGTGGTAAGGAAAAATTTGCATGGGGTCAGCCCCAACAACAAGCATTCGATGATTTGAAGAAGCGCTTGTGCTCAGCCCCAGTACTTTCACTACCAGACCTGCAGTAGCCCTTTGATATTGAGACTGATGCTTCAAACTATGTTGTGGGTGTCGTTCTCATGAAGCACGTCCACCCCGTGGCCTATCATAGTGTGACACTATCATATGTTGTTCATAAGTACCCTACTTACGACAAAGAAATGTACCCCATTATGCAAGCCTACAGCTAGTGGAGACATTACATTTTTGGGAGGGAGACAGTCATCCACACTAATCATAAGCCACTGCAGTTCATGCAGACACAAGGAAAATTGTAGAATGACCACCATCAAAAGTGGTCCACACACTTGCAACAATTCCACCTCAACATCAAGTATAAAATAGGAAACACCAACCACGTCGTTGATTGCCTCAGCAAACCACTAGTCGCGGCACTCACCACAGTGCTAGACTTCTACGGCCATGAGACCTCTGGATGGCCCCAACTCTATGAGACAGACCCGAAATTCGCCACCACCTACCAAATGTTGTGTGCAAAGGAAGTTGTTGATAATTTTCGTCTTCCGAATGGGTTGTTGTGTCGTCTAGGCCATAATGTTTTCCCTCAAGTGAGCAAGTGAAGCTGATCTGGGAAGCCAAATACAGCCGAGTGGAAGGACACTTTGGCATCGAAAAGACAGTGGCGATGCTACAAAAACATTTCTACTGGCCAAAACTTCGACAGGAGGTCAGCAAGTATATCAGGTCTTGCACTGCCTGCGTTATTACCAAACCAACCACTAAGAAACAGGGTCTGTACACCCCTCTTCCTACTCTTGAAAGACCATGGGAATCCATCTCAATGGACTACATGTCGGGCCTCCCATCCACCAAGCGGGTAAATGATTGTGTTTTTGTGGTTGTCGATTGCTTTTCTAAGATGGCGATTCTTGTTGCTTGCAAGAAGAGCATCACAGCAGAAGCCACTGCCAAGCTCTTCTTTGAACGAGTCTGGGTACATTTTGGAATCCCACAAACCATTGTCTCAGATCGGGACAGTCGATTTCTTAGCTTATTCTAGTCGATCCTTTGGTCACTACTGGATACCAAGCTCACCAAATCCATGGCCTTCCACCCCCAGATAGATGGCCAAACCGAGGTCATAAATCAAATGATCATGCATATCTTGCGCATGTATAATTCCAAGCACCCTCGCACATGGGATGAGAGTCTTCCCTATGTCCAGCATAGCTACAACCGAGCCCTGCATAGCTCAACTGACCACAACCCCTTTCAGGTGGGGTTGGGATTCCAATCATTGGTCCCATAGATGTTGCACTTCCCCTTGCGGTCACCTTGACCGACTCCTCTCCTGATCCAACTGAGGCTGAAAAATCCACCCGGTTCATTGAGAGGATCCAACACATCCGCCAATAGGTTCAGGATATCCTACAGAAGTCTAATGTCAAGTACAAGATGTGCCATGATCAACATCGAGTTCCACATAAGTTTCAGGTGGGCGACAAAGTTCGGTTGCACTTGTAGAAAGAATGCCTTACAGGACCCCATCGGAAGCTTCGCTCACTCTGTTATGGGTCATACACCATCACCAAGGTTGTGGGGGATAATTCTTTTGCACTCAACATTCCTCCTTTCCTTTGCCTACACCCAGTGTTCAACGTGGACCTCCTTCGGCCTTATTTCCCACCATTATTGGACACCTCAGACATAGCAGAACAGCTGACACCAACAGAGCTCAACCCTGACTGCATACAACAGGCATCCCGTGATCAGATTGTGGACACACAGATCAAGGGAACTCGACAACAAAGGATCCAGCTTTATCGATTCGTCAAAGTAGGGCAGCTCCTACACCAAGGCAAGTGGCTCACTTGGGGCCAAATTCAGCAGAAATTTCCTCATATGATGGGGGAACTCAACGCAATGGAGACAATTGCTTCCTAAGGATTGAGGATTGATCCAGGTGGACATCGGTGGCCACCCACCTTTTCCAGCTGGCTTAAAACAGCTTTCTAGCAATTTTGATAATTTACTATTTTTAGCAATTTTTTGGGTCCTGAACTTCCAGAGTTGTTTTGAGGCCCTAAACGATGTTTTTTGGGGTATTTTGTTGTCACAAAATTTTGTGCAACTATTGTATTCCTCGGATAGATATTTTGATCTAAAAATGAAGGAGACTTGAAATCTTGAAAATATTTGCAAGTAAATTTTATGTGTTAAAAGAAAATGGATCAACTTTGCAACACATTAATCAAAGGATTACTCATTCAAGATACAAATAAATAGCATCATAATCAATGAACATAAACACATAAACACTGCAATTGATAAAGGAGTTCACCCCTCTCTTGGGCTACATCTCCTGGTCCAGCTTCCAATGGATCATTATTATTAATTTCTCAAAGTGATCAAAAACATGCTTTACAATGCTCAAATTGACCAACAGACTGCTCCAATGGCTTCAGAGCATCCAAAAACCCCTAGCTGGGCCTTTTCGGCACCTCGTTTGGCCAAAAAATGAAGAAGTTAGGCTTCTTGGAAGTCCCCCCTTTAAGCTTGTTGTCTCTGCATCTACAAAACGCACCCTTGCTTCATGAACCTAGCACACGCTTATTTAAGTGCAAAAACCTGGCACCAGGCGCAATCGCGCCAACGGTGCGAACTGTAGGACGGTTATGGGCGCACCAGTCCCTAACCGCCTAGCTCTCGAGCATATGGGTTCATGATAAGACCACGCGCATTTACAAAAATGGGGCTTCGTCCATAGGCGAATAATATAGTAACAAGTGGCGGGTAGGTTTACAACCGTTTGAACCATATTTCAAACTATATGCGTGCACTATGTAATATAGTTGTGGTTATATGAAATGGCGCACGACCAAGGGCTGGGGCTAAGCCCCAGCCCGGTCGCGACCCAAACCACTCCCACATTCAAATTGAAATACAATGTGGACCATACATATAATAAGCAATGCACGGTGGCGCGCTAGTTGGTAGCTCCTTTCCAAGTCGTTTCCCCTGCCTGGAGGTCGCGGGGTAGACTCTGGCCAATGACAAACTTTTAAACCAAACAACAAGTGACACGTGGCGGCCACGGATTGGGCCACATGTCATCATACCATTAGCCACCAAAATGACACATGTCAAATGCTCATATGCCAACTGTCTATCAATAAATGAAGGACACATCATCACCTGCCACCTGGACGTATGATCTCTGCCACGTCAGCGTACGGTCATGTCACGTCAGCATGTACGGACTGCACAGTCAACATCCTTTTTTTTTCTCTGTATGACGATTCGAACAGATCGTAATATCTCTTGCTCCCGACGTTTGTTTGAGACGAAACGAGTTGCGTTGGGTTCGCAACGACGAGGCCTACGCTCTCGTTCGATTTGAAGAGATTCCGATCACTTTAAATTTTTGAGCAAAATTTGATCCCCTGATCACACCTCCCCATTGGGAAGCTTTTGGACCTCCAAAAGACTATATTCAGTCTATGTGAAGATGAGGGTATAGTT
>ML781546.1:361139-406533 GCA_009831015.1 Picea engelmannii
TTGTGAGTTTCAACCTTGTGAGCATCAGAAAACAAAACACTTGCAAACAATCAAGTCTTCAAAAACCAGTGCTCTGATACCAACTTGATCTAAAAATGAAGGAGACTTGAAATCTTGAAAATATTTGCAAGTAAAGTTTATGTGTTAAAAGAAAATGGATCAACTTTGCAACACATTAATCAAAGGATTACTCATTCAAGATACAAATAAACAGCAACATAATCAATGAACATAAACACATAAACACAGCAATTGATAAAGGAGTTCACCCCTCTCTTGGGCTACATCTCCTGGTCCAGCTTCCAATGGATCATTATTATTAATTTCTCAAAGTGCTAAAAAAATGTGCTTTATAATTCTCAAATTGACCAACAGACTGCTCCAATGGCTTCAGAGCGTCCAAAAACCGCTAGCTGGGCTTTTTCGGCACCTCGTTTGGCCAAAAAACGAAGAAGTTAGGCTTCTTGGAAGTCCCCCATTCAAGCTTGTTGTCTCTGCATCTACAAAACGCACCCTTGTTTCATGAACCTAGCACACATGCTTATTTAAGCGCAAAAGCCTAGCACCGGGCGCAACCACGCCAACGGTGTGAACTGTAGGACGGTTATGGGCGCGCCAGCCCCTAACCGCCTAGCTCTCGGGCATATGGGTTCATGATAAGACCACGCGCATTTACAAAAATGGGGCTTCGTCCATAGGCGAATAATATAGTAACAAGTGGTGGATAGGTTTACAACTATTTGAACCATATTTCAAACCACGCGCGTGAACTATGTAATATAGTTGTGGTTATATGAAATGGTGCGTGACCAAGGGCTGGGGCTAAGCCCCGGCCCGGTCGCGGCCCAAACCACTCCCACATTCAAATTGAAATACAATGCGAACCATACATATAATAAGCAATCCACGGTGGCATGCTGGTTGGCAGCTCCTTGCCAAGTCGTGTCCCCTGCCCAGAGGTCGCGGGGTCAACTCCGACCAATGACAAACTTTTAAACCAAACAACAAGTGACACGTGGCGGCCACGGATTGGGCCATGTGTCATCATACCATTAGCCACCAAAATGACACGTTTCAAATGCTCATATGCCAACTGTCTGCCAATAAATGAAGGACACATCATCACCTGCCACCTGGACATACGATCTATGCCATGTCAGTGTACGGTCATGCCACGTCAGCATGTACAGACTGCACAGTCAGCGTCCTTTTTTTTTGCCTGTTTGACGATTCGAACAGATCGTGATATCTCTCGCTCCCGACGTCTGTTTGAGACGAAATGAGTTGTGTTGGGTTCGCAACAACGATGCCTATGCTCTCATTCGATTTGAAGAGATTCCAAGCACTTTGATTTTTTGAGCAAAATTTGATCCCCTGATCCCGGGGCCAAATTCAGCAGAAATTTCCTCATCTGATGGGGGAACTCAATGCAATGGAGACCATTGCTTCCTAAGGATTGAGGATTGATCCAGGTGGACATCGGTGGCCACCCACCTTTTCCAGTTGGCTCAAAACAGCTTTCTAGCAATTTTGATAATTTACTATTTTTAGCAGTTTTTTGGGTCCTGAACTTCCGGAGCTGTTTTGAGGCCCTAAACGATGTTTTTTGGGGTATGGTTTTGTCACAAAATTTTGTGCAACTATTGTATTCCTCGGATAGATCTTTCCAATGGGATATCATACGCCTAAAACGGAGATCGTATGCGAAAGTTACGACCCCGGGAAGTTGATGTACTGACTTACCCAAACGGGGCCCACATGACTTTTGGCGCTTCATCTCCTAGGGTTAGGTTTTTGGATGTTTAGGGTTTTTGAAACTCTTGTTTATTGTAAAAATGCCTTGAGAGAATCATTGTAATCATCTTCTTGCGAATGATCGCAGTCGTCACATCTCTTCTCAGAGATAAGCCGCCACCATTCCAGCAAGCTTGTTTTCCGTTGCATTTTATTGTTTCAGCTTATTTCCTTATTGAATAGAAAACCAGTTTTATTGTATCTTTGTTATTTTGTGTTAAGCATCTGCTAATAATCTATAGTCATTTCGTTCTACTCATAAAATATGGATCAATATCCGGGTTGGGAAATCCATTTGTCTCTCCTTTTACCATCCACAAGTCCATATGTTGGGTCCTCCTTGAGTCAATGCTTCCAAGTCAATTTTTGTGTCATTCATATGTTCAAGAGAAGCCTAACCTAAACGAGTCTTCTATCAATTCGACCATCTGTCGTTCTAAATTTTCTACCATGTCGGCCTTCCCTGAATCAGTTTTGGATCACTTCATACTCCGATCTACTTCAAATATGTTACATATTTTGTGTCATTGATGGGGGATACATTAAGGCCCTCTTATGATGATTCTTCTCCTGTCGACTTCAACCCATTATCTAGGAACAAGACTTAGAAATCACATTAGTACCTTGGAGCCTACATGTCTCAATGGCAAGTCTCCTCACTTTCAATAGCGGGTTCACGTCATTGTCCATTGATTGGAAGTTTCCATCGAGTGTTCGACTTCAACTCATTTATTCACATTCGTTGGATTGTACTAGAGTACCTTGGGATTCATTTACATCAATGGTGATTTACCTCGCACTTGTTAATGGTTTTCATTAATGACCGGTAATCAAGTGGTTTCTACCGTGTTCGACTTCGACACATGTAATCACATGCCTAGATTTGTACTTAGAGACGATGGAAATGAAGACCCTGGATCTCATCATATCGATCCAGGTTGCGACGGAGTATTCATCATTTTGTACTGACACAGAGATCCATTGTGTATGTCTCGTGGCTATGTCTGAATTTGAATTCTTAAAGAGCTTATATACACAATGTATTTCTCGTGGCTATGTTGAATCATGATGAAATGAATCCACAGTGTATGTTTAGTGGTCATGAATCACTTGACACTTATGATTATAGTCACTTGTAGTTTGAGTATGGGAATGCCTACCTCAGAAGATGGTATATTATTATGCAGATGCTTGTTTGTTGCAGGTTCCCAATTGATGTGCTTCTTGTTTTCAACACACACATTCTATAAAGTATTTCAGTTGTCATAGGTTCCAGCTTCATACTTTGGATGTTACACATTATTTTGTTCACCCCAGTGGTCAACTGACAACATGTGCATAACTCACTTCCATGTTCCCTGAAAACATTAAAAGAGACCTTCTCCATGAGAAAAGTAGTTTGTTTTTCCTCCCTCAAAAACCATGTCAAGGAAGATCGTCGCACCCTGCTCTATGCTTGGGGTTCGATGATGTTTGATCGTTTCAGACTGCACAAAATATGGAATGCGACGTTGTCGCAGGCTACCTGTGAATAGGGTGTGATGATTCTTAAGCAATGGAAAAGTCAAAATTAACAAATGTTCTAGAAGGGAATATTCTAGAAGATTAGGTGGCCTCCGATCGGTTTGGATCTTACTTACTTCTCTGATTTAGTGGTATCATCCTAATATCCTCATCCATCCCTCCTTCATCCTATATAAAGATGGATCTCTCATGGAAAAGGATAAGATTTGCATATGCATGAAGGTTTCTGCTATAGATTATACTTGAGATAGATTTGTTTTAACTCTCTAAGTCAGATTGTGGATCTTCTTCATCAAAGGCATTGGAGAAAAGGTGTGTGTGTTGGATCAAAGAGCCATTGAAAGGGATCATGCAACATCAAGGCATGGGTTGTATTATTCACTTTCCATTTTAATATAATGGAGCAATACGTTTCTTCCCTATAAAGGTGTCTTAACTTTTATTATATAACTCCTTGGTCTTATACATAGAATTCATTGGAATATATATATCTTTGTTCTCTCTCTCTTTGTTGGTTTGTGCTTCCTAAACAGTTTCACCATCCCACAAATCCAAGGATGGAGCGACAAGGACAACACTAGATAGGATCAAGCATCATTTAAAAGGTATGTCATTTGTCCCTCTCTGAACTAGTTTATATGACAATGAATTCTAAGGTGAAGTTTGTATTATGTCTTGTTTTGTTCTAGATTCCTGTGGAAGTTAGGGAGATTAGTTTGTGTCTGCACTTACCAATTTGTCCGATAAAAATCCCCTGAAAGGAATTCACCCTTTTGGCCTCGGATATAACTCAACTAAGGCCATTAACTACAAGAAGAAAAAGATATGGGGATAAAGGACAACCTTGTCTATGTCCCCATGTTGATTTAAATAAAGTAGACGTGACACCATTAATCAGAATGGAAAAATATTTTGTTGTGATGCATGTCATGATCCACTTTACGACCTATATATCAAACTATATTCATAATAATAAGAGACAGAGACAAATACAAAATACTCGATCGTAGGATTTGGCTAGGTCAATTTTGACAACCACTACTAGTTTTTTTTTTCTTTATTGTGTGAATTCCATCCTAAGAAGACCCAATTGATTCATGAATAAGTCTACCCTTTAGGAATCTAAATTTTTCTTGTGAAATATAGATGGAAAGGAGAGGATTTAACTGTAAAGCGAAAAAAAAAATCCACAATTTTATATAGACAATTGCATAGTACATAGGGTCTGGAATCATTGAATGATGAGGGATTATCTGACTTAGGAATCATTCCTAAAAATTCAAGTTTATGGTGTGCTTAATTTTTCCCGAGCATTTGATCTATTTCACTACTCTTAATAAATCATCCCCCACACAATCAAAGAGTTGCACATAAAATTCTACAGTCCAACCATCAGGCCTGAGACTTTTATCTATTTTAAATGTGTCCAAAACCCCTCTCAATTCCTCCTTTGATACCTCACTAAAGAACTCCATGTTGTCGGCCTAAATTACTAATCTTGGAAACAAATCAATTAGTTTTATCATTTTCCCTACCTTTTCTTTTTTATCTTCTACCAACAATTCCTTGAATTGGTTCACCCTACGTCCAACTAGCTCAGCAAAAACCCTTTTTTATTCCCTTCCGCGTCCTTTAACTCCCATATTGAATTGAAAATTTTCTAATGCTTTGCAAAGTTCTGAAAATATTTTGTATTATGATCTCCTGCATCAATACATAAGGATTTGATTTTGAGCCTCTAGGTTTCCTCCCATTCCAACAGACAATAGAATCTCTTTGCTTCCAATACTTTGCATCATTCCAAGGATGCATTGGTTTCATGCCACCATTCTTTCATTTGAGCATATATCTCACCAAGTTTAGATTATGATGCTTTTAAATATTTTTCCACTGCCAGCTTCCACTCCTTAGACCATGTAGACACTTTATTTTTTATGTCTTGTTTATTTGTGAAAAAATATTCACTAGATGAAAATTTCCCATTCACCTAGAACGGTACCCATTTTTTGTGAATAAGGAATTTAAACTCATCTAGTTTATCCCATCCATAATTATATTTGAATGGTACATATCCCGACTACCCATCAATTTGGCCTATCTCAAGGGAAATCAACCAATGGTCTGACATACGAACCAACCCCGCCCATGATCAATAAACACCAATATCTTGCACCAGGGATTCATCCCCCCTTATTATTAAACCAAGTTGGCTTTAGTTGGACCAGTTCCACATCCACCAAGTTGGCTCTCTCCAATTTGTCCACAAAGAAATTTTCCATTTTATCCTCTTGACCCATTGGACCCCATATTTCATCCTTGTTGATCGTAAATTTTAAATCGCCTCCAATAATTAAACTATCATCATTTATGAAACTATATCCAAAAATTATATTCCACAACACCTCCTTTCCATCATAGGGTCCATATACACTAATAACCTTTAATGATGGATCTGACTCTTTGCATATGAACTATATATAAAGGCCAGAAGCAAAGTAGAAACCATTAGAAAGGGTAATGTTTGAGGAGAAACTAGTTATAAGTCCTCTAGAATTCCCTGTAGAGTCAATCTTAACAAAACCCCATCCAGGGAAAAGTCTTACAAGACCAAAGATTATTGTGTCACAGACACCCATTGTTTCTTGAATAAGAAGTATATTTGGTTTTACCATTTACAACATTTTTTGGAGGGATAATTTTTTGGATTTCCCTCCTATGCCTCGAATGTTGACAGACGAGAGGATCATGGGATACCCTATTTTGGGGGCATCCCTTCTCTAAGGACTCATGTAATTAATGTTTACCTTCCCCAGAAGACCTCCCGTGATGCACACTCCTATGCATACTTTATAGAATAAAGTCTCCCAACCTTTGTATGAACCACATATTTGGTCATGTCAAACCCAAAACCCCATGTAACAACATATATAGGACCACGTGTTATAAGGAGATAGGGGTCTCGACCAAATGAGAATGAAAAATACCTAGATGGGGAGACAAATAGAAGGGGAGAGGTCACCCTAACAAGTACTCTAGAGGAATAGGTTATGTCATTCGGACACTCATTATCATCCATGGCCCTCAAATTTATAGGTAAAGATCCATATTAAGTAGGGATTTGTGTTTCTAACTCACCCATTCACTCAAACCCTAAATTACTAAAATGAACAGAATTTTTGAATGGAGTAGGGAGATTTTAAGAATTTGACTTGTCGACTACACGAAAAACCAAACCAAATTCATTCCAAAGACTTTTCAGTTCACACTACTATGGTGATGAAAGCTCCAAGTTGTTTGTCAACATATTTTAAAAAATTTCCTCCTCAACATCCATTGTTTTTATCTTTTTTACATCGACCAGGATCTTTACCTGTTCAACAATTATGGGTGAATATTTTCCCTCCTTTGCATCTCAATATGAAATTCTAACACTGTTGATGTACTTAGGTCTTCCAAATGACCTCACCTCCTGGCCCAAAACATCTTTGGCATGTACTTCATTCAAATCTTCATGATCACCTGGGAGACTCGATTTCTATAATACCAAGGTACAGTTTCCATGCACATGCCCCACTTTGTGGCACCAAGAACATCAAAACGACATATTTATACAATCAAGTTGTTGTGTATAAGACTTTCTTCCCACTATTATATCCATGGATTCAAACAGGCCCTTCATAGGGTCTATCACCACTAGAATATGCACCAATAATCGATAATTTGACGTTTTGTAGATCGAATCTGCTGAGATAAAATTTCTAACAACCTCTCTTATTGTTTTCAACCCCACATCCAAAAAAAAATCAAGAGGAAGGTTGGGTAGTTTTATATATGTTTTCATATTGGATAGGACCTCCTCCCTAGTGTCAAATAGTGGGTGCCACATTTTGGAAGAAAACAAATGATGGTCCCAATACCATCTTCCAGCTAAATCGGGTATGCATCGACCCTTGACTGAAAGATTATCCCTATCTAACCACAGAAGAGTAGATGTGTTAATCCCTATACAAAGCCCCATTTTATGTATAAAACCCCTTATTAATCCATATATATTGAATTTTTACATTTCTAGTAGGTCAACTAGAACCCTTTCATCATAATTGCAACCCTTTGTCTCCTATATATATATCAAGGAGATCTAGTATTAGGTGTTGATTTTTCAATAAGCTAGGTTAAGAATGTAGTTCATTCCATGTTGGCATTTGTCTTGACCATAAACAATAATGTTGTAACAACCAAGATCACAAGTAGAAACACCATGCACAAGAACACAAGAAGTATCCTGGGAAACCCTTCTTAACAAGGGAAGAAAACCCAGCCAAATCATTTTGTGTATTCTTCAAGAGAAATACCTTCACCACCAATAAGACCTAGCACACAAGAGGGTTCTCAAACCCTAGAAGACTAGTGCCCAAGAGAGGTGCGCACTTTTCCCAAGAAGATGTACTTTCTGAAATTTCCAAACTCATGTGAAAGATATGATTACTCAATGGGGAATTTACCTTTACTTATACTAAACTGAACCTGTCAACAGAAGTGTTTATTGGCACAACAGGGCCGACCTCACTAGATTATAAAATAATTAATATTAACCAAATTAATTATATTTTACATTAATTACCAATCACATTAAGGTGGGGTTGACCTGTACCCTTTACATTACAATTAGAGTTATAGGCAGGTCTGACTCTTGAACAATATAGCAAGGGATCTTATACACCCACTAGTTCTTATCCACTAGGGGAACATCCATAGTGATGTCCACATCTTTGGCTCATTGCATTACATAGAAGAACCACTTCTTCACTAGTGCTCAGCCACTAGATTCATGTTCACCTGTGCTCGTCCACATGCACATCCACTCAACAAATCTTCTTTCCCACTGCATTACACAGGAGAGTCATATGGAGTTTCTCATCAACTCTTCTGCTCATAGGAGGCTAGTACATCATCTTCATTTCTGTTCTTGTGACGATTCACCCAACACTTTGGGATTTCACACGTTCACCTTGTGCTCAGCCACAGGCACGTCCAACTCTGCAGATCTCCTTTCTCACTACGTTACACGGGAGAATCATCTGGATTTCTTCTCAACTCCCTGTAAGGAGGAGGCCATATCTACATTCCTACTCTGTCTCAGATAGGAACCACACACCCCTCTCAGGGGATTTCTCTCAGGTTTGTAAGCTGGAGAATATATCACATAGCTGCAATGATCAACATCTCTCAAGTTTCTAAGCTGGAGAATGTCTCACATAGCTGCAATCATCAACATTAGGAGCATCTTATCTAAACTCATATTGTGTTCTGAAGTAAATATATTGTAAAGGAGGGTTCCCCCTCGAAGTGGAATATAATTTATTGATTTATTATCATTTTAAGGCGTTGGATCATAACATTTGGTATCAGATCTCATTGATCCTAGAGTTTTTCTTCTCCGAGCAAGTCATCTTATAATTTTCGCTATAACTTTTTTTCTATGATGATTTAGACCGTGAAAATTGGAGGTTATTTAGAGGAGATACCAAGGTCATTATGGTAAAAATTTAAGCTTATGGGTCATCATAATTTCTGAGATACACCTTGTGGAAGATAGGGTATCTGACTAGTCCTATTAGCTAGTCTCAAACAAGTGTTCCCAGTAAAATCGGCATATCTTCTTTAGAAAGGCCCTCCAAATTCTATGAGACTAGTTGCATTAGAAATAGGAAGGCCTATAGTATTTCAGGTATAATTTTCAGAATCAGATATCAAATATTGTGTGTGTGGCACTCTATAAAAGTTCACTCTTTTGGAAAGGAAAACAATCTGCAAGGTGTGGGGAAGTTACCATAACTTCCACTTGGCACATCCAATTTTGATCAAACCTATGGCATTGAAGAGAGTAAATATCAAAGGAATACATAACAAAATTTTAGACTCATAAGGGCCTAAATTATAAAGATACATCAAAAGGAAGTTCAGCCAAGAGGACAGACTCCAAATTTAGGTTTTAAAAGGTACGTAACTTACAATTGACATAAAAAAAATTGGAAGATATGTTTCTGGTGATTCAAAATTTGTGATAAATATAGAATAAAGGAGAATTATTATTATTATTCCATATGGTGCCCAAAAAGGTGACAACACCTATTAAACCTCCATAAGTCTCGTCTATGACTCAAGAAGAAAATGAGGAAATACATAACAGGTTGTCCAAAGTGGAGGAACAACTTAATGATTTTCATGACAAGTCTAATAATTGGGTAAACTCACAAAGACAAATTCAAGAAACACAAGAGTCCACGAAGGAAATGAAAAATTCCATGTCTTCCAAAATTTTCCAAGCTCTAGATGAAAGACTCCCTAAAGGAGATATCAAAATACAAGGAACTCAGAAAAATAAAGGTAGTATTCATGTTGAACAAAATGCCAATAATAATCCATTTTCAGCTAGTGAATCTAACACTAATAGTGGAGTTAATTATGGTGTGGATCCTAAATTCAAATTTCCCAAGATTGAATTAAAGAAGTTTTATTGAACAGAGGTCTTTACCTGGGTGAACCAAATAGAGAAATATTGTGAACTACATAATATTATGGATGATAGGAAAAGGATTCACATAGAAACCTTGAACTTTGAGATAAAACCATATCATCGGTATCAATGGATAGTTAAAAGGTATCCCCCTTTATATCACTATACTTGGGGTTTATTTACAAGATACTTAGAAGAACAATATGGGAAAGTTTGGGAACAGGACTACTTCAGTCAATTAACAAGAATCAAGCACTTAGGTGATATTGAACATTATAATTCAGAATTCCAAGTATTTTCCACAAGGGTGGATAACATAAGCGACGAACACTTGTTGGAATCTTACATGGGTGGATTAAAATAAGACATTAAACATGATATTTTCTTAATAAAACGTACAAATATTGTGGAAGCTATGCAAAATGCTCGTCATATTCATGCCAAAAATAAGGCTACACACAAGTCTATCATTTGAAGCAGAGATCATTTTGGGGGTCAAAAGACAACCATACCTTAACCAATAAGGTTGACACCTCAACAAATGGATGAAATAAGAGCAAAAGAACTATGTTTCAATTGTGACAGCAAGTATAGTAAAGGGCATAAATGCGGTGAGAATAAATTATTTTACATACACTGTGAAGAGGAAGAAGATAGTGCACTTTAATGAATATATTTATTTGAATATTATTTCAAATATAATGTTGCAAATTTTATAAATTTATTATTTCAAGTATAAAATATAGATACTAATAATAAAGTTGAGGTTTGATTATAAAAATATCATCACTACTTATTTATTGTTATAATAATATAGTAATAAAAGTGTATTTAAATTATATATATATATATATATATATATATATATATATATATATATATATATATAATCAAAGGAAGTGGACAAAAGACAACCAATATGAACACTGAAATGTGTGTATATGAACATTGTGTGTTCATATACGCACATTTCAATGTTCATGTTGGTTCATTGAAATGTGTGTATTATACACACATTTCAGTGTTCATGTTGGTTGTATTATGTCCACTTTATTTGATAATGAATGGTTATGTCACATAATGTCATTGATCAATTGTGGTGTCGCATTGTGATGTTCATAAATAGTTTTTTACATTGATTAATGGTGGACTATGTTTTAGTGTGTTTAATTACTATTGACCATGGTTGAATTTGGTTGAACGTGTTTCATTTACTAGGTTGACCATGTTTGTTTATGTTTGAACATGGTTTACCATTGTTGACTTTGGTTAGACATGGCTGCTTATGTGTGACTATGATTGACTTTTGTCGACTATGGTTTGAATTTGGTTGACCATGGTTGAACTATTATTGGCCATGGTTGAATTTGCTTGAAGGGCTTTGTTGGCCATAGTTGAATTTGGTTGATCATGTTTCATTGACTATGGTTGACCATGTTTGGTTACATTTGACCATGGTTGTACATTGTTGACTTTAGTTAGACATGGTTGCTTGTGTGTGACTATGATTGGCTTCAGTCAATTATGGTTGAATTTGGTGGGACATGCTTGATTATGTTGAACTATTATTAGCCATGGTTTAATTTGCTTGACCATGTTTGTCTATGGTCGATTATGGTTGACCATGGGTGACCATGTTTGTCTATGGTCGATTATGGTTGACCATGGGTGACCATGTAGACTATGCTAAAATATGTTGACTATGGTTGATAGTGGATGACAATGGTTAACCATGTTATACTATGATTATCTTTGGTTTATCGTGACTGTCTATGGTTGTATTTGGTTTTATTATGGTTAAACATGGTTGTCTTTGGTTGAACATGGTTGACCATAATTGACCATGGTTAAATTTGGTTGACTTTGGTTTACTATGGTTGATTATGGTCAACTTTTTGTTGACTTTGGTTTACTATGATCGAATTTTGGTTGATTTTGGTTCAATATGGTTGATTTTCAGTTGACTTTGTTTTATGTTTGATTTACTATGATTTATTTATGATTGAATTTAGTTTAGTATGGTCAAGTTATGTTTGAATTTGGCTCACTATGGTTGACCACATTTGACCATGTTTAACTATGATTTACTTAGTTTGACTATAATTCAGTTTCGTTGACCATGGTTAGACATGGTGAACATGGTTAACTATGGTTGACCATGTTGATTATGTTAAACCATGGTTTATTGTGGTAATGTTTCATTGTGAAATACATCATGGTTGACTTATGTGGGATAATTATGTTCCTCAATGATTGTGTCACAATGCAACATCCATCAAGGGTTATGTCACGTTGTGACATTCATCAAGGGTTATGTTGGATTGTGATGTTACGAAACGTTCTTATTCATTATGTAATGTCAAATTACTATGTTCCTCATTGGTACATCATATTGCAACATTTGTAAAGGATTATGTCACCTTGTGAAATTCACTAAGGGTTATGTTTCAAATGTTGATCAACATTCATGATGCATTTTAATATTCATCTTGGTCGGCTATTATGGAATTTCTATGTTCCTTATTGGTATTGGTGCACACACATTCATTAAGGGTTATGTCACATTTGTAATGTTATTTAATGGTTATGTCACATTGCAATGTTCATCATGGTGGACTTATGTTGAATTGTATTGTTTTTTAAGGGTTATGTCGCATTGCGATATTTATGGAAAGATGTGTTTGATTGAAATGTTCCTCAATGTTTATGTAGCATTGTGACATTTATCTTGGTTTACTTATGTCAAATTGTTATATCGCAATCTAATGTTCCTCAAGGGTTAGGTAACATTGTCACATTCCTCAATGGTTTTTATATAATGCTAGCATTGCGACATTTATCTTGGTTGACTTATGTTGAATTTATATGTTCCTCAATTGTTATGTTGAAATCTAATGTTCCTCGAGAGTTAGGTTAAATTGTCATGTTCCTTTATGGTTTTTTCATATTGCAATGTTTATCATAGTTGACCATGGTTGTCTTTAGTTAGCCTTGGTTCACTATGGTTGACTTTGGTTGACTATGGTTGACCATTTTCATTATGTTTAAGAACGGTTTACTATAGTAATTTTTCATTCTATAACACCACAGTTTTCACCCCTGATGTAGCAATATATAATTGTAAATATTATGAATGCCCATGATCCAAGTGATGTAATATGTAAACATTATATATTGAAAATAATAAAATGAAGTACGTCACTTGCTTAATCGGGTAAGGACTGAGAGTAATGGGGGGATATTATTTCATAAGAGAGGGGGATTAATGGGGGTTTTGAGGGGTTTCCATATGTCTTAAGCCTCAATCCATCTTCATTAATCAGTTTATCATTTATCTGTTTATCCCTTTGACTTATTTAACACTCAATCATTGAACTCATGTAACAGGTTGGGTGAGGAAGTCATCCCACTCAGTTATGACAGCATGGGTTGAGTGTAATCATCCTTAGGGGGAAGAGTAAGAGTCAAGAAGTCATGGAGAAGAGGAAATTTTGAGTAGGAAAGAGAGAAGTTTTCACAGTTAGCAAGAATAGAGGAAAACCAAAGTTGGGTGTTGGGAAAGAGTGGCTAGCCATAGTGCCTATGGATGATAGTTTGTTGGGGATGGTAATTGTGTTTAGAATGAATCTAGTGTGAATGTGAGTGATTCTTGTTGAGGAAATTACCCAAGAGAAATTGTAAATTCTACGTGAACACTCATTTTGTAGCTGGATTTCTTGGAGCCCCAAGTAGAGAGATTCTTGGTCGATCTATGCTAGATCCCTTAAGGGGATGGAGATTGTTTGAGGGAATATGGTGAAAAGAATGTAATCGTATCCCCTAGGTTGTGCAGACTAATGGGGAATAGATCTAGGTGGTTGAAATTGTTGTAGGAGTTGTGTCACTATTTTTTATTGAGTTTTGACTTGTTATAGTGGACTATAGACACCCGTAGGATCTTGTCCTTCCTTGTGGACTCATATCCCCAACTCGAGGGTGTCTTGTTGCAGAGAATTGGTGCAATAGATCCTAAGGTTGGTAGAAACACCCTTTGTTTACAGTCGGTTGTGTAAAACATTTTGAAAGATAAGTGTTTTGATCATTGTGTTATTTACTATTTAATGTTGCAGATAAACATTGTATTTACTTTGTATGTTGTACGTTGTGTATAAACATTGCATTTACTCTGTGATATAGTGAAACTAACCCAGGAGTTCAGTCTTCAGGCCTGGCAACCTGGCTCTTCAATTTCCAGCTCCAAAATGCTCCAAAAACAGTCCAGCATGCTCCAGAAATTCACCCAACCATGTTGTTCTGGCTCCCAAGCTCTTCTCCCCCATTTTATCTTGTTGTTCCTCTCAAAAAAAAAAGTCTAAAACTTCATTTTACTACCCATATGAATTTCCTTTCCTTTCCCAACATATTTGATTGCTCGCTCTACCCATTTTGATGGTTGATCTATCACATACATTCTAAATGTGTCCTCAACTATTCAGTTATTCCTCTCTATTTTCCCATATGAATCTGGGTGATATGTCATACTAAGATTAATATTTGTCCCAAATCCTTTCAACAAACCTTGCAAAAAATTGGATCTAAACTTAGAATCTCTATCTGAAACTATTGCCTTAGGAACTCCATGTCATCTAGCGACTTCCTTCATGTAAATATCTACAATGTTTGTAGCCTTGTGTGTTGTATTCACATGAATAAAATGTGTTTCTTTAGTCAATTTTTCCACCACCACCATGATGGAATCATGTTGCTTCATTGTTCTGGGTAGCTTTGTAATAAAATCTACCATAATTGCTTCCCACTTCCATTCTAAAATGGGAAATGGTTGTAGCAATCATGTTCGATGCATGTGCTTTGTTTTCACCTATTAGCACTCTAAACACTGGGCTATGTAGTTAACTAATTATTTATTCATTCTCTGCCAAAAATATTTGCTTCATACAGCTATAATGGATTTCTGATATCTTGGGTGCCCAGCATATGGCACATTGTACATTTCTTTCGACACTATATTTTTCAACTCCATGGAATTTGGCACGTACACCTTGCCTCTATACAAGAGGATTCCATTTTCTTTTAATTCATAAATTTTAAATTTCTACTGTGAGTTTTCTTGTTGTAAGTTTTCTTTTATTTGCAAATAATGTTGATCTGAATTTGTTGTTTCTATAATTTTATCTTTTAAATCTATCTTGCACATGTCGATGGTTGAAGTATGCACTTCATGATCTCTTATGTTGAGTGCATTAGTCACTTGATTTTATTTACCTTTAATATGTTTACTTTCAAAGTCACACTCACTAAGAAATTCCAACCACCTAGTTGTTCGACCCCAACAACCCCCTTATTTATTTTTAATCAAAATATAGGGTCCCTCGAAATTTTACTTGTATTCATTTTTTTCCCTTTGACTTGATTGAATTGGTATTGGTTTGCTTTGTTTCGAGGTTGTTTTGAGTTTATATTCTTTTATTTTGTGTTGTTTGAATTTCGTGAAATTCAAATGTCATTTTGTTTTTCTTTCTACAGAGTTTTGAAGTTGATGGAGCAGCTTCATAATTTGGGAGTTTGTTCTTACCTCTTCCTTATTGAATTTATCTGCTATGAGAATGGCTTGGTTGAAGACATGGATTAATAACAATGATTTACAGGAAGAAATATTATTGTGACACATCTTTTCTATGACATTTTTTCACATTTGATCCAATTTGAATGAAGGAGAGATGAGCATAGAAATATTAATTATTTAAACGAAAACATCAATTTTATCAACTGCTTACTTTCGTTTAAATCATGATTATGTTTTTGTCTTTTGCTCATTAGCAATCATTTCACAAAACCATTTGGTAGGTTTAATTAATTAAATTATTTTGTTAGTTTGCATCTCATTTCAAAATAATAATAAAATAATAATAAAAAGAATTATCTATCATTTGTTTGATTTTGTGAAAACCCAAAATTAATATTTTTCTCGTCTCCATCAACTTGAAGCTTCTAGAATTTTAATACCATATTTGAAAGGAAAATATAAACAATGTTTGTTTAGAACTTATAGTTAGTTTAAATTCATTTTTTATTTTATTGTTCTAGATTTTGTTTTATTCACAATTTTTAGGTTATTAATTTTGGTTTCTTTTTGTTTCACAGGTTTCTATTATCAGTTATTTGGTATGGATCTGATCATGGCTTGATTTTATTATCTAAATATGTTCAAGATGATTGATCCAAAAATAATATTGGATTGCTACAAATAAATTAATGAGCAACAACAAATAAAATTTGGAAATGCGTCAAGAACAGACAGACGATTTTGCGGGATTTATTGCAGCCAAACCGTGAGGAATTTGAAGAAATGGTTAAAACCCCATCTCCAAAATGGACCCATTTAGCTTACACGCGGGAATTTTCCCAAAAAAATGCACAATTGGAGAGATTGTTTTCTCTTTACGAGGTAAATTTCAGGTGGAGGAAATTATTAGTGACGCCCAAACTTTTCATTCATAGTATAAATATATGAGAAAGTTCAGAGCCAAAGGGGATCCAAGAAATGGAGAGGAGGGTTTTTATCCTTTCTCTTTTGTATATTATTTCTTTTTTAAACTTTTTTTTTTTCAAATGGAGTAACAAATGGTTGGAATCTTTGGGAGAATCGACAAGTATTTTCAAAGAAGAATATGGAATTCCAGGTTGCTTAATGGCTTTTTGTCCCGTGAGTAAAATGGTTTTATTTTCATTATAATATCTTAATATTCTTTGAATAATTTATTATGCATTGATTTAAATTAGCTTTAGTCTATTGTATCAATACATGGTTAATTGATATCATTTATATATTAATTTTTTCAATCTTTAAGAGTCTATTATCCCAAAAGTTCTTCCTGGACCATATGATGAACATATTTTGTTTGAAACTATATGAAAGAGTAGTTTACTCTTTGGATTTCATCCTGTGTAGACTTTGCAGTGTTTTTTTCATTGTCTTCTCAAGTAATTTCTTGATGTGAAATGTTATCTGTGTCGAATTAGCTTTAGTCAGTTCTACACATAATATTTTATATCATGCTTTTCTTTATGTTGTTCATTATCTTCTCGCTTAGTTTATATATGTGACTGATCATGTATTCAAGTATTTTGAATTTGCATATGATGCTAGATAGCTGGTAACACCATTCTTGAGAATTGGAATTTCTTTCATTTTCAGTTATTGGACATTTCAAGGTCACAAGATATATAATTATTTGTCTTTCTGTCATTATAAACTCGCTCCAGAATATGAAACACTTCCTTGAATTTCTTCAGAAAGTATTATACTTGTTTTTGTCATAGGTTTACACTTGACACGGTTTAAGAGGAGCTCATACAAATACAGAGAGATGAATTTAACTGATCAGTGAGAGGTTAGTAGGTACCTTTCTTTCTTTTATTCAGATGTGTTTATATATAAATGAGACGATGATTGCATTAATTAGCTTTGATTGTTTCAGTGTCATTGTTTCCATTGTATTTACTTAGTATTTATTAGTTTAAAATTTTTAAACATTAAAAAAACAAAAAGATTTATGTTCTTCCTTTATCTTATTTTGAAACATTATTATGAACATTCATGTTCACAAGATTTCAAGTAAACCTTGTAAACTGTATATAGATTGTTTATAATCATTTGTATATTCACATTTCTTTTTAATAAAAATTAGTAAGTAATATATCATTTGTTAGAATCATAGCTTTAGATTAGTTTATTTCTTTTACTGTTTTTAGGAATTTAGTTGGCCAATGGAGCCATTAAACCCATCAGGTCATTTCATTCCAAACGGCTTGGGTTATTTAGACAACCTCGGTCTGGATTTGACCTTCTAGTTGATGGTGTGTCACTTACGCATGTCAACAAATGGCGCTAGAAGGAGGGTCGAGTTAAATTTAATGATTAAATGTTTCACCCCCAACATTGTAAGGGTTGTTGCCTTGGCCTTTTCCCAAAAGAATCGGTTAGCTGGTGTTCATTTTGGGTTGACTGGCCTCATTGATTTGCTTGAAAGTTATTCTTGAAAAAGGGTGTCTTAAAACATTTTTGCCTTTGCTTCCTCTTTCCTTTCATCTTGTCATTCCAAATCTTTTGGAATACTGGCCTCCCTTTTCTCTACTCATAGATATTCCTTTCTCTCCTTATGGTCTCATCCAAAGTCTTGGGTTATCATATTGTATTGTGTCATTGTAGAAGGATGGTAACCCACTAAGAAACCTTTGGATTTTGACCTTCTCATCTTTTATGAAGTCAGCGTACTCTACAAATTCAAAGAACCTATTCTCATACTCATCCATTGTCATGCTTCCCAACTTGAGTTCAAAGAACTCTTTCATATTCCCCTCATAGTAATTCTCAAACAAATATTTCTCGTGGAAATATCCTTTGAAATTCCTCCATGAGAGCCTCTTCTCATCAAGATGCTTGGCTTTCTTACATTTATCCCACCACATGGTTTCCTTTCCTTGCAAGTGATAGGTTGCAATTCACGTTTCTACCCTGGAGGGGTAATCATGTAGCTGGAAATATTTCTTCATTTCCAACATCCAAGTCTTGGTCTATTCTCCCTTCCTATGCTCACCATTGAAATTTGGTGGCTTGATATTCATGAGTTCACCTTGCAATATTTCTCCCTCAGGCCTCCACACATGTCTTATAAAAAAGGATACACTAGGGATGCTCCCTGGCCCTGAGCTAGCATGACATCTCCTAGTGGATTTCTCTAGGCAATTATGGAACCTACTCCTAGTCCTTTATTTCTTATCATTCTCATGCCTATCATTTCTAATATGGGATTTGGATGTTGTCACTTGTCTAGCAATAGATTTGGGCTTTGTGCCAGAGTACTTATTGGCTTGCTTTTGCAACACATTCAAACCCTGAAGTATCTCCACTTGAGCCTTCTTAATATTTTCATTATTATCTCTATAACTCTGCACTTCTCTATGCATGCTTCTCATATTTACAGGCACATGCATGTCTCTTCTTCCATTTGGCGCAGTCTCATCATTCCCCATGCTAACATGCATACCTATGTATTATTCCTCATGAATATAGGACCATTTGGCATTATCCATTGTTGTGGTACTCATATGAAAACCAAAATGATTCTCTAAACCTATAATTATATAGAAAATGTGCATGTAGACAATTTATGTTAGATGAAAATAAACACATACACAATTTTGAAAAATAATTCATAAATTTGTACGCCCTTGAATGCCACCAATCATCTTCTTTTGAGTTGTCTAAAAACAAATTGCTCAAGATAATTTTATAGGTTAATAGATGGATTCTCCTCCTCAATACCTTCCCATCAACTATTCATTTTCCCAACTCTGAGTTCTAAGTAGAAAGTTATGGTCTTCGGAAGTTTTTTCCCATTTTCCCTTATATATCCCTGCATTCTACAAGTGTTCTCTTTCTCTCCCAGCATAATTTTAGATACCCATAACTCAAATCTAGCTCCATAACTTACTCATGTAGTCCATGAGCTTTAGATAGGCTACTCCTAGACTTCAAAATGACTCTTGAGCTAGGAGTTATGTCATTTAAAAGAAATCTGGTACTAAATTTTACCCTTGATTGTTTTGGTTGCAACTCCCTCATACAAGCTCTGTTTGGTGAACAATTTAGCTTGCTAGAAATCTCTCTATGAGCTCTATCATTTCAGTATAAACTATGTGTTCCAGGTGTTACACATAAAAATTACTCACTTCAATAGTGTCCCAAGTGTCGTCATTACAAGTGTTGTAAGTGTCGCATCTTGTCCGCAAGTGTCGCATCTTGACCACAAGTGTCGCAAATTTTGCAAACATAATATTTCCATCTTGCCTATATCGTGCCTCTAACGACATCATAAGGACACTTAAGACACCTCAAAGACTAGTTTTGAAGAGGAGAAATCAATTGACAAGGAGTAAAATCCTTTTGCCACTGAAAAAGCCACTCAAAAGTCAAATTTGGAAAGGAGTGCTCCCCTACATACTGTCAGGGAGCGTTGGCGCTCTGTACCCTATTCTAGGGGAGCATTCCAATGCTCTATGTCCCTTTTGAGGGAGCACTGGCCTTTTTTGGGCGAAATTTGGTTTGTTGGAGGAAATCAAGGAAGAATCCCCTCAATATTTGAAGTTGGTTGGATTCGAATATGAGTTCAAGGCATGATCTTAGGGAAGATCCACAACTCAAGGAGAGGAATCCTCAACTTATCCCAAAGATCTCTCAAGTGGTTGGATATCTCAAAGCCTATATAAGGAGGCCTTATCATGGTGAAAGGTACATGAAAATATTGGAGGTATGAAACCTATGATCTCATAGGCAACCTACAGTACAAAGATAGAGATTGAATTACACCAAACTTATGATCCCATAAGTGAGATTCCATTGAAGCATAATCAGTGTAGATTACTTGAGCAAAGGGGTTGGACAAAGAGAGTTGGAAGAAGTTGTTGCACCTTCATCAGAGGATTGTAAGTATTCTTCATTTGTTATCATTAATATACATGCATGCTTGGCCTATTTCTTTCAAGTTTATGTTTTTTCCACATGAACTTGTCTTCATTAGATAGATCTGTATTTGAGATAATCTCAATAGAATAGGAAGCTTGTTGTATCTTTGTTTGTTCTACAAGACCTATCGAGGAGCTTGGGATTGAAGCTCAACTTGGACTTTGTGAGGACAAACGCCATTTAAAAAGGTACACTTTTCTTTTTCCTCTTCATTCATTATCTTAATTAGACCTAAAAGGATGTCAGTGACCAATGATAGCACCCTTTCTGTCTTGGTTTTAGGGGTCTAGATACCAAGAGGGAATCCACTTGTCTGCAGGGGGATTCTCCTGTAACAGAAATTGGGGACTCCACTAGGCAAGAGCTCTGATTTTTGTTTCCTTTCCTAGATATTGTTTTGGCCCTTTTCCCACTTCTTGACCTTATCCATACTGTCTTTGATTATTGGATATGTTTGATTGGCTCTTGATTTCATCACCTTCAAATTGATTTACTGAGTTTTCTTGATTCTTTGACTTTCTGGGCATTTTTTCTGAATTTTTAGAGGCTAGCACTCCCCTACCCTTGTTATCAGAGCATTGGTGCTCACTACTGGTCTTACACAAAGCGTTGGAATGCTCTGGCGCCCCTTACACCAGAGCATTTCCCCTTTTCTATGCAAAATCCTCTAGGGTTTCATTCTCTGAAGTTCAATTTTTTATTTTGGCACTTGCTCAGAGTCTTATCATCTCAGTACATCCTTGATTTGGCCTTCAACACTCTGCTTTCTAAGAATTGATCACCTTTTGTTTGGAATTTTGACATTTTTCTTCCTTACCTAAAAGTCACTTTTTGTCTTTGTTGATTTAGAGTCAACTTATTGTTTTCTTCTCATTTATCTGGCTGAGTGGAAGCTTTTGTGAGGAAATTCAAAGGTCTATGCACCATTCCATTTGATCTTTGAGGTAATTTTCCCAAGAAATTAAGTTTTGAGTGGTTTCTCTATTCTCCCTATCTTTTCTTGGATTCTTCTTCGCATTTTATTATCTTCCTTGAATGCTTGCATTTAAAGTAGAGGAATTGCATGTTTTTTGACATTTTGGGACATTGTGCATCTGAAATGATGAATGTTTTCTCCTTCTCGTAGAATAGTTTTCATTGAAATGAAAAGATTGCATCTTCATCTCTTTCCATAACTTTCGAGTCAGTCAAAACACCATATTTTCCATTCCATTTTCCTTTTGAGTAACAACAGCTTTAAAAATCAAGCGCTAAACTAAAATTGATCAGACATTTTTACATTTTCTGGTAGAAAATCTACATTAGATTAGTTGTAGGGCTTTGGAATAGGTGTGAAAGATAACTTTCCAAAGCTGCAAACAAACATAGGATCTTGTGTTAGGGAGCGGTGAAATCCAATTGCTGCATTTTTTCCTGGGAAGCCCTTCTCACACAAGTGTCAATCACGATGTCGCATTAAGACTAGCAGATTTACTCACCCTGATTTGTTGGTCTTGGTGTATTGATTGGGCGTATTATGGGGGTCACTTGAAGGTATACCCACAGTGATGAGTGGAATCCTTTCAAGTTGATTTTGGGCTAGATACCCTGCCCTTGCGCATGGATCAGACTGTCGATTGTTTCCCCAGGCATCATTGTTGTAGTTGGTAACCTTAGTGGCCTATCTCTTCAGGGTTTTTACACAAGGTGACTGTGGAGGGAAAGTCTTCATGATACCTAGAATCAATGTTGGCCAGACTCACTCGAGCTCCTTGGAGTGTATACCCATGATTATGTGTGGGAGCTTGCACCAGGGTGTAATTCCATTAAGCAGGTCGTCAACGTAACTTTTCCACCAGCTCTATCTCATCCCCTTCTTACTTTGTTGCCACGACATTGGATTTCATCACCAACTAGTGTGCTCATTGTGAGAAGGTTTTGTTTTCTTGCCTGCTTACTAGATTTTTAGCGTATGTTGTTTGTTCTCCCTAACAGAATCTAGGTTGGATCTTTTTGTTTATGGAGTCAGTTCCCAGAATGACCAATGAAGGAACCCCTTTGTCACGAGAACCCTTTGTTTTTCCTTCTTACGGAAACATTGGTCCTCCTTACATTGCTACTTTGAGCCTTCTAGGTCTCACAATTTGGTTACCGGTATGGTTGTTTTCCACTCCGGTGATCTCGAATGCAGGTGCTTCAGATGTAAGCACACCACCCACACATTAACCTCATGTCGACCTTTCGCATTCTTCATCCATCAAGTCTCCTTCCGTTTCTCCTTCTTCGCCTAGTGAAAGCTCTAAATCGAGTAGCCAGGTTGATAAGAAGAAGAAGAAATGGAAAGAGAAGAAGAAGAACCAGAAAGGGACCAAACTTCCAACTACATCAAATGTTGGATCCAAACAACCAACTATTGTTAATAGTATTGGGAGTTTTTATGAGGTTCATAAGATTAAAACAAAGAATCTGAAACCCAAATTCCCTTGCAGTATTTGTAAGGGTGACCACTTTCTGAGGGATTGTACTGGTATTCAAAAGGTCTTAGAAGTGTGGTCCTCAACATCATTGGCCCCTATTGGTCATGCCGGTGATACCCCATCAACTAGTGACGTTAAGGTTGGTAAGAAGAAGACAATTGTCAAATTTCCTTGTATGTTATGCGAAGGTGATCATTATTCTCGCCTTTTCCCTTGTATGGATGAGGCTTCTTCTCTTTTGGAAAATCTTCAACTTCCAACTAGTTATCGTAATATTTCCCCCGACCGGTCATTAGTTGATAGAATGGTCAATCCAGTTCCATATCCAGTCAATCTGGTTGATCCGATGGTCAATCTAGTTTCATCCTCGATTGAACCACTAACCAAAGTAGTTGATCTAGTTACATCATCGGTCAACCCCACTCTTCATCTACAGAGTAAACCCAAAGTGACTGATCCAGTTCCCTCCTCGATCAGTCCCACCCTTCATCCACAGAGTGTCAAAGTGGTCGATATGATTCCAACATCGATCGATCCCACTCCTCCTCTGACAAGTGCCAAAGTGGTTTCTCCAGTGACATCGTCGGTCAATCCCACTCTTCCTCTGGTGAGTGCCAAAGTGGTTGCTCCTATTACATCATCGGTCAATCCCACTCTTCCTCTGATGAGTGCCAAAGTGGTTGCTCCGGTAACTTCATCGGTCAATCCCACTCCTCCTCTGACGAGTGCCAAAGTGGTTGCTCTAATTACATAATCGATCAATCCCACTCTTCCTATGACTAGTGCCAAAGTGGTTGCTCTGATTACATCATCGGTCAATCCCAGTCTTCCTTTGAAGAGTTCCAAGGTGTTCAATTCGATCCCATCATCGATCGATCCTACTCTCCCACTAGAGAGTAAACCCGATTCTACCCATGTTTTTCTCATTGAAACAAGATCTACCATGTCGGGGGGCATTCCTCCTTCTCCTATGAAAACCCTTCCAAGTAATGAGGCCATCCTTTTTGATTGGGGTGTGCTAACTGGACCTCGTCTTCCTTCTCACATGCCTTTCAAGATTACAGTAAAAGTTTGCGGTTGGGACGTTCCTCATGCATTGATAGATGAAGGTTTGTCTGTTAGTATTTTGTCCTCTATTGCTTGGCAAGATTTGGATTATCCTTATCTTGTGTCGGTTACCCAGACTTTGTTCACTTTTAACAGAAGAACCAGTCTCCCTTTAGGGATACTTCCTTAGTTTCTCATAACTTTGGGAGGGAAAACTATCTTTATTGATGCTATGGTAGTCCAAGACCCCTTGGATTTTTATTTACTCATTGGGCGAGATTATGTCTATGCCATGAAAGATATTGTGTCCACTTTTTTCCATGTGATATATTTCCCACACGAAGGAAGAATGGTGACTGTTGATCAACTTTCGTTTGTCGACCCTGACCATCAACCCAATGACCTCCCTAAATGGGCCTTATATGCAGTTGGTATCACCCCTACCACAAGTCAATTATGTGACGTTGTCTCCCATGACTTCAACTCCTGATGACTTAGATCTGGTAGTTGACATGGTGATCTTTTCTGTAGGGCTATTGGAGCCTGATCTCCTTACCCCTGACGAGACCCTCGACATGTTTTCCTTCCGGAGCATTCTTCTTCCATCCAGTGAATATCTCTTGGAATCCATGACTGAGTTTTGTCCCTTGACATGGTATCCTTCCAGAGCATCACCCTCTTGGAAGCCATGATCAAACATATGTTACGAGCACAGTTTTACTCTCTGTGGAAATCTCGTTAAAAAATGAAACAGAAGTTATGAGCATAGTTTTTTCTTCTCTATAGCAAGCTCATTAAAAAATTAAATAGAGATCTGGGGATCGAACCCAGAGCCTTGAGCATAGTTCTTTTCATGTGTCAATCTCATTAAAAAATGAAATAGTCACCTCTCATGTCAGGTCGAGTCTGTCGCCAGATCTCATAGATGTCGAGTCGAGTCTTTTGTTAGGTCTCGTATTTAAACCTTCATTTCATCCACCCTTATCCTTTTTCTCCATCTAGTATAGAAATTGGTGACAAACTCAAAGTCAGTGAATGAATTGAAGCTTGGGGGGCATGTCTCCAGCCTTTTGATGATCATTATGGAGTTAAGACACTAGCTTTTCAAGATGGGGGAATACCGAGCTTAGTCTTTGTTCTTTCACGCGCTCGTAAAAATATGAGAATGTAACCGAGCAACCTTGTATCTCTTTTTCTAGCTCACAAGGATATACGAAAAAGGAACCCCCTGGAGTCTTCTTTAAGATCTTTTCAGACTCTCTAAACATGAAAAGATTGTTGAGTGATCTTGCTTCCTTTCACACTCGTTAAAAGGTTTGAAAGGGCGTCTTTCAAGTGATAATTTATCTCTTTTTTGGCCTCGCAAGACTAACATTACAAAAAAGGACCAAACTGGAGTTGTCTTTAAGTTCTTTTCAGACTCTCTAAATATGAAAAATCATTGAGTTTACCTTCTTTGGACTCGTTAAAACAATCATAAATTGAAGGGACCATATGGGATTGAACCCTTACTTCTTCCAATTCATTAAACAAAGGAATAGGAACTTACCGAAGGTGAGTTATATCGAGCATGTGTTACCCTCCTCGAGATCGTTAAACCAAAAAGAGGTACTCGTCTATCTGGATGGGGGGGAAAATTGAAGGAAGCAAGCCAAGCAGTTTTTGAGAACTTTACTAGTGACCTTACAGTCTCCCTTGAACATGGCATTTTATCTTTGCACACATTTCAATCTATTGAACCTATGCACTGAACTAGTCCTTTGAGTTTCCTTACTCCTTTGGGTCACCCAACGTAAGTCACAGTATCCATTACATTATCATTTTTTGGTCCATGTCATGTTTCTGTTGATGTGCCTCAGTGTTCAAGGGAAGTATCTACCTCAAGAGTCATCCATCACAAATATCTTGTTTCAATACCTGTGTCAGTCCATGTTCATCTGATCCACCAATTACATCTCTGTGTCAATTTCATGTCGTTGATGGGGGATACATCAAGTCCCTCCTGTGACGATTCTATTCTTGTTGACCTCAACACATAATATAGGAACTAAACTTAGAAACCAGTTAGTACCTTGGGACCTGCATACCTCAATGGAAGGCCTCCTCACATCCGACAATGGGTTTACATCGTTTACCTCTGATCGGATGATTCCACGAATGTTTGACTTCATATCATCCATTCACATTTTTTGGAATGTACTAGGGTACCTTGGGAATCATTGACATCAATGGTGATTTCCCTCGCGCTTGTTAATGATTTACATCATTCACTGGTAATCAAGTGGTTTCTGCCATGTTCGACATCAAGGCATCTATTCACATGGTTAGATTCGTACTACATCGGGATTGGTAAGAATACCCTAGGTTGATTCATTCACTCTGATATATACTTTACCCAGGTTGTGACAGAGTTTCTCTTGAATATTGACACATATACTGTCACATAGATCCACTTTGTATTGGTTTGTGGCTATGTCTTGTCATCTCGTAGATCCATAATGTATGTTTCATGCCTACGATCAGTTCATGTCATGGAATTATAGATCCACATTGTATGTTGAGTGGCTATACCTTTTTGTCAATATAATTATGGATCTACAATGTATTCTATGGAGGCCATACCTGAAAAAGTCTTTATCACTCAAGCATAGGTATGTATGCCTTGGGTTTGAAACATGTCATAATATTTGTTTGATGGTTGTGTGCAGCTTTTTCCAGCCTCTCTGTATCCATACCCTTGCTCGAAAAAGTCTACAAAGTACTTTAGTCATCATCATCTTCTGACTTCCCACTTTGGGGGGCAATCTGTTACACATCAAAATTACTCACTTCAATAGTGTCGCAAGTGTCGTCATTACAAGTGTTGTAAGTGTTGCATCTTGTCCGCAAGTGTCACATATTGACCACAAGTGTCGCAAGTGTTGCAAACATCATACTGCCATCTTGCCTATGTTGTGCCTCTAACAACGTCATAAGGAAACTTAAGACACCTCAAACACTAGTTTTGAAGAGGAGAAATCAATTGACAAGGAGTACAAGCCTTTTGCCACTGAAAAAGCCACTCAAAAGTCAAATTTGGAAAGGAGCGCTCCCCTACATACTGTCAGGGAGAATTGGCACTATGTACCCTCTTCTAGGGGAGCGTTCCAACGCTCTGTGTCCCTTCTGAGGGAGCGCTGGCCTTTTTTGGGTGAAATTTGGTTTGTTGGAGGAAATCAAGGAAGAATCCCCTCAATCTCTGAAGTTGGTTCGATTCGAATATGAGTTCAAGGCATGATCTTAGGGAATATCCACAGTTGAAGGAGAGGAATCCTCAACTTATCGCAAAGATCTCTCAAGTGATTGGGTCTCTCAAAGCCTATATAAGAAGGCCTTCCCATGGTGAAAGGTACATGAAAAGATTGGAGGTATGAAACCTATGATTTCATAGGCAACATACAGTACAAATATAGAGATTGAATTACACCAAACTTATGATCCCATAAGTGAGATTCCATTGAAGCATAATCAGTGTATATTACTTGAGCAAAGGCGTTGGACAAGGAGAGCTGGAAGAAGTTGTTGCACCTTCATCAGAGGATTGTAATTATTCTTCATTTGTTCTCATTAATATACATACATGCTTGGCTTGTTTCTTTCAAGTTTATGTTTTTTCCACATGAACTTGTCTTCAGTAGACAGATCTATATTTGAGCTAATATCGGTAGAATAGGAAGCTTGTTGTATCTTTGTTTTTTCTATAGGACCTATCGAGGAGCTTGGGATTGAAGCTCAACTTGGACTTTGCGAGGACAAACACCATTTAAAAAGGTACACTTTTCTTCTTCCTCTTCATTCATTAGCTTAATTAGATCTAAAAGGATGTCAGTGACCAATGATAGCACCCTTTCTGTCTTGGTTTTAGGGGTATAGATACCGAGAGGGAATCCACTTGTTCGCAGGGGGATTCTCCTATAACATCAGGACACATAGTTTCTTACATATTTTATTTTCTAAAAATGTTGTTTAGGCCCTCAAAAATTCCCTACAAGATGATCACCTTAGAAAACTGGAATTTTCATAGAAAAAATTCATTGAATTATTATTGTAACAGTATTTAGATCCAAACTGTTGATCTCAAAATTGGGATTAATCCCAATCGTTGATATTCCTAGCCTTGAAAATATATTTCAAGACCACTACAGGCTTGTCAGAGTTCGTTCCCAGAATCTTCCCATCAGAGCTTCAATTTATGTCTATGTGAATTCCCCGAAAAATCGCAGTTCAAACATTGTTGGACTCCCTCCGAACTTGTAGTCCAAAACGCTATCAGACTCCCTCCAAAATCATAGTCCAAAACATTATCGAACTCCCTCCAAACTCATAGTCTGAAAAAAATTTGGACTCCCTATTAGAAACCTCCCTTGAGACCTCCAAAAACACTTCTTTGAAAGAACATCTCTCAGATATAATGGCTGATAATGACCTCGATTGATCTGAGATCTCTCGTTCTTTTGGGATTATCCCCTCAGGCTTCTCTTCTTTGGACTTCAACTTGCGCCCTACTTCAGTACTTTTCTAAAACTTGACTTCCGATGAATGTCTAGGATTGACCCTCGATGTGATGAACAACCCTCATTCATTCATCTTGCACCATTGGACTCCTCCCTTCAAACTCGAACTCATTCCCAAATCTAAGTCTCTCTAAATATTTCTTCTCGAAGGCCTTTCGAAAATGCCTAGCTCCAATCCTCGACGATTGAAACTTGATCGTGATCTTTATGGTCGAAATAATATGGGTCGTCAATACACAAAACCACGCATACACCATGAAACATGCAGGAATTCAGCTTCCAATGTCAAATTCAACTTTGGAACTTGCAGATCAATGCAATAATTTTTTTCTTCAACTGCTCTAAAGCACTAAAACTTGAATTTTGCTTGTAAATTAGGGATTTCACTCCTATTCACCATTTTTCCCCAAATTCGTCACAAGACAAAATCTGAAACCATGAATCTATTCAATTCATGCTAGCTCATGGCCCATACAAACCCAGTTTTGAACCTTGAGCTCTGATACCATTCTGTAACATCCCTGAGCTTAACCAGGAAAAATTACTACGTGGAAATACACATAAAAAAAATTTGTTTTGCTGATCAAAATCTTATAACTTACCAACTATTATTTAAACACATATTCAACTAATTTCTGATACCCATAATTAAATATAACTACAACAATCTAAAAACGCATAAATGCAACTGATAAAACTCTTATAACAACCATATAAAACCATTATTATGCACAAAGTAAATGCACAGGCATGAACTTGTGAATAACTCAACAAAAATAGATAAACACTTATCTTTTATAAAACATGTGTGCAACTAGCTGCTTTGGAACGAAGTTCCACCCAACCATGGACATGTTGTTCCAAATCTCACCAGCAAGTCACCCCTGAGTTGGGGATAAGAAACCACAAAAGTGTAACATCCCTATCTTGTGCGCACCTCGTGTGACTTATTCTTTGAGGACACTTGTGTGCAACTGATTCAGTTCATTATATGATTTCTTGTTTCGCTTATGAACTCTGATGATGAGATTGTGGATTATGATGTTATGTTATGTTATTTATGTATAAACAGGTGTTATTGATTGGTTTCTCCTGAGTGTGCAAGACTCTTGACACATTGAGGATATTGATGGCATCAATGGACCTCCTTGGACTCTGGATCGAGTCAAAGAGTGGACTGTATATGGTTTGGTTATTTCTGTTTATGCATATGTAACCTATGATTGGGTATATTATGATGTTGTTTATGGATCATTGACATGTTTCGTTGATGGATGTAGGCTGACAATTGTTTGCTAATCAGACTCACATTAGGAGTAAAGAGGCCATGCACAACAACCAAATATATTGAGGGAGAGGTGTGGAAGCATCCTTGACACAACCTACTAGCACTCTCTCTGTGGCTCGAATTGTAGGTTAACAATTACCTAGTTTGAGAGATCCACGATGTCCTGAGGGAAGACTGAGATAGTTTCTCACGAAGATTCTAAGGGGCATGCAATAAGGCAGGGTCTTTATTCCTTAGAATCCCTTAGTCTCTGACAAGGTCGCCTAATGGAGTATTGACTCCAAGGGTTAGACACCTACCAAAATCATTCAAAAGTGAGTGGCACCCTTGGAGCGCGTAGTGCGTCTTGAAGGGAACATCGCATAAATAAAACATGAATAAAGGTGAGTGGCACCCTTGGAGAACGTAGTGCATCTTGAAGGGAAAGTTGTGATTTTAACACAAGTGAGTCAATGAACCTAGGTTCCTAGAACACAATATTTTGTTTAACATGATTAGCCTTAAAATAAATGTTAAATGAGTAAATTTTATCAATTATAAAATTTCCCTTAAAAATTGCTAAGCCTAGTGAAATTTAAGCCTAGGTCTAAATAGGGTATGAGGACTAAAAATTAATTAATCAATTAATAAAGGGGGGATGAAGAAAAATCAAATTAAGAATTTAGAGGAGAAATAATTTATCTAAGAATTAATTATCGTTTATGTTAAAGACATGCTAATTTGGAACTTAGTCAAAAAGGGGAAATTAAATGCAAAAAAGGAATGTGGAACATAGAAAGGAATCTACTCTAGAGAATTTTCCTAAACAAAACTCAACTAAGATTTAAGAAAGGCGTCAGTCATTAAAGGAAATTGAGGGAATAAAGGGACAACAAGTAGCGTTTTTAGGAACTCTTTTAGGATGGGTGAGGGAGATTGGAAATTATCTAAATTAAATAAATGAATATCTGGTGCAACTAAGGGATTGGGTGACAAGTGTACGAGGGAGATTATTTCCTAATTAAATTTTAATAAAAATAATTTAACGTGCAATTGAAAGTGTCACTAAGAAAAACTCTATAAAAGTAATGGAGAGGAGAGGAAGGGGATCACGACTGGTATGTTTAAGGTTATGCTGTCAAATTTGTTTTGACTGATTTTTCTTGTGGGAGTTGGGATACCCAGCTCGAATAGAGAGTGGTATCTCGACCTTGCGAGGCGAGATGGGAGCTGGCTTTTCTTTCATTGTGTGTGTGGTCCCTTTGTGGCTCGGGGGGATAAGGGGGAAGAAGAGTACCCCTAGCGTTGGTTGGTAGGTATCAGTGAGTTCTTGGGATTAACAGGAGAAGAAGTGGACGTCGCGCAAGCCATCAAGTTGAAGAACATCATTTTTATCTATTTCGTTCGGTCATGGTATGTAATCTGGTTGTTAAGTTTAATATCATGGTATGAATTTTAATTCGCAATGTTATTCAAAAACAGAGTTTTGTATACTTAATTACACCCAAAACGCTTATGGTTAGTATGCAATGTAATAGATCTGCAATGAAAAATGTTGTTAATGTCTAGAGATTTTTATAGATCCATTTTTTTTAATTGCTTTACCAAATGACATTTCTAAGTTGACTTGGTTGAGTTTCTTAGGGCAATTACTGTGTTTTTTCTACTATTAGTAGTTCATCAATAGTTCCTTATTTCCATCAACTTCCATGCAGTAATATTGTAGATTCATTGATGTTCAGAGTACGCCCTTGTAATGTCAAGAATTCATGAAGTTGGGTCGCCACAGGCTAAGCTTGAAAACCCCACTTTAACCTTATAGAATTTCCACGATATAACTTTGAGTTACAGTCTCCTTTGAATATCTGAAGGTTTATTTTTTCAGATCCCTTTCTTTTCTACTCCAACGTAACCTAGATTATGCTTCCATGCACCCTTCCTCATGAACTTAAAATTCTAAACCATATGGGATTATAGTTGAAGGGATAGCTGCATCAAGAATTTGAATTCTATTATCTTAAAAAAAAAAAAAAAAAATTAAAAAAAACCATTAGAATAATCCTTTGGCATCAAATGGTTCCTCAACCGGTTCAAAAGAAATGTATAGGGTTTGTTGGGTATCTAGACTATTCCTTTAATTGGTGTCAGGTTCCTTACCTGCTACTAAATTGTAATCTCCCTGGTAAGACGAATTTCCTTCTGCTTTAACCTTGTGTCATCCCTGGCATTTTTCCTCTGAACATTGATTTAGCTAAGTCAAATATGGTAAATTGAGTTTAGTCGGTAGGGGCCATGATTTGTTTCTAATGGTGAATTTACATGCATTCCCGAGCAAGTTTAGCATGACTTCCTTAGTGAAGTTGTTGGTATTCCTCGACAACTTTTGCGTGCATTCTACTTCTGGTTCTATGTGCCTTAATCTTCCCTTGCTCAGTGTTTTCAAATGACATTTTGCTCAGGGAAATTTGCAGTCACTGCTAGTGAAATTGTGATCCTTGTCCCATGAAATTTCTTTGGTTTCTCTATTTTTTTCTCCCTTTAACCTCAGTGAACATGCCATATCTCGCTCTAGCTTGGGCATCTATATTTTGGACCCCCACCTTCCCCATTTTTTCTCTTGCAGTTTCCCTTGATTTGAGGACACGTGTCTGCGATCCTTCTATGGTAAACCAAGGGCTTGGCGCTCCTCGGGGCCTTCTCCATAATCTTACCACTTGAAGCATTGTGTTACATATTAAAAATAGTGATTACAGGATGTGTATAGGCCGGATGAGAGGTCATGGAACTTTGTGACCTAATCTAAGTGTAGTGATTAGACATGCCAATGCAGGGAGTGTAGTGACGGATATATGGGTATCGAAGTGTGTATCAATGAGAATATGCTTTTCGTTGTCCAGTGACAGTTTGGGTTGGCCTAGGTTGAACACACAAATTTCTAGAACACGTGTCATATGACAGACTGCACATAGTTGGTTAACAATAAAACGAGGAAGACCAATGTCTCTATATTGTGGTGTGGAGGGGTTTGGCATAATAGAAGGGCCTAAAGTTGTAGCCATGTGCAGTCTTGTCCACTACCACGGAACTTACCAATGAAGGACCCATTTAAAGGCGTAGTTTTTCCCTTTTCCATAACATGTTTTACTATTGGTTTTGTTTAAAATCGTGTTAGAAATTAGAAAGTAATTGGAATTACATATTTCCAGTGATTGAGATTTGTATTTTAGTTGTTCAAGGTTTTGAGAGGGTTGAATCAATTGTACCTTCAATTACTGAAAATATTGTAAAAATTGATTTGCTAACTCCCACTTTACAGAATTCCTGTGTTAATAACCTTTCAATCAAAATCTTAAAATATTAAAATACTTCGATATTAACTTCATATATACTCTCAAGGCCCACCATGAAATCATAGTTGTGATTGACAAACCATTATGAAATACTCTACCTTCAAGGCCCATAAAGAAATCGCAAGTGTATATATATGTAACTTGATGTTTATATATTATATTTTAGAATGTGTAAAGCATTGAGTGCAATGTCGCATTAATCTAATGACCTTCAAAAATTCATGGTTCCAAGGATTAAAGGTAACTTGTCGATCCCATTCTAAGATTTCCAAGGATTGGATAGAGTCCAATTGTGTGAACGTTACTTTAAGTGTTATAAATTTTAGTCTTGGTAGAGTTCTAAGAAAAGATTTGTAACTTAGTAATTTCGTTGGTAAGTTGGGTGCACTCAAGATGGATGGTTCCCAATTTGTGGCCATGAGAAAGCACAATCTTACGAAATTCTTATGAATTTCAAGAAGGTGGATGCATCCCAAAATAAGAGCTTTAGCTTTTGTTGAAGCTTTATGTCGTTAGTTACTCTTGCACCTTGATTTAGTGTGGAAGTTGGTTATTATAGTAATTCGAATAATCGATCTCCTTGTAGTAAAGTAGATGTTTGATCTTGCGCCTTGAATTTAAAATAAAGTTGATTAATTGTGCATGAATAGTGCAATGTATGGATGGTTATGTAATTATTGTACTATTTTGCAATGTTTATTTATTGATTGATGAAGGATAAAGTTTCTCTTACTTGTGCCCTTAGAATGATGTCATCTTATGATTGATTTATTTAATTAAAGTCTCTTGCGCCACTTTAAATTGATGTTTAGGTTGGATTGATATTTGTCAACTTGATTGGATTGATTTTTTTAGTGGGATGTAGACACCTCCTTCCTCCTCAGAACAGTCGCTAGCCCTGATACCTTAAATGGTTAAAATCAATTGGAACCTGGGCTTAAGCGTTTCCTATGTGTCCTAAAGGTCCTGACCTTGCAGGGTAGGTTGGGCGGGTAGATCTTATGTCATTTTTATGATTATATTTATGATTCTTAAGATAGCGTTATATTATGGCATGTTATCATGGTGTTATCTGATGATTATCCTAAGGAGAGGAGTTGATCGCTTTATGTTTCATATTTTTTATGCGTCGTTATTTATGTGTATGAACAAAATGATTATGGTTTCCATTTATTTGTGTTAATGCATCGATATGTGTATCGTTATTCATGGAAATAATGTGTTTCCCTTATGTCGTGAATGATTGATAATGTGTTAATATTGTTTCGTTAATTTATTAGATGATGTGTTAATGATGTCGCTATTAATTGTGATGTATAGTTCCTAACACAAAGAAAGAAAGAAAAAATTACCTATTGTATTGTCACTTTTGTATTCGTAACAGCGAGGTCGTTACATGTGGTATCAGAGTAGGTTCAGCCTTGGGACTTGGGATCATTAAGCCTTCCACTGTATAAACACTTGATTATAATTTATCGCTAATTAATTTGAATTGTATTCATGTAGGTAATCATGGTTAGAGGATGTTGCAGAGGAAGACGACGTGGTGCTAGGGGAGGAGGAGCGACGCCTCCAGTAGCATCCATGCCCCAGGGGTCTAACCCCCAAGGATAAGAACAAGTCATCGGAAAGGAACAGATAGTTGTGGGGGATGTGGTTGGGTTGATGAGGTCCTTTCAGAGCATGTCAGAGGCCTTGATTAGCTATCTGAATAGAGATGAGGTCAGGGTGCTGGTACCCCCTGAGGGTCCACCATGCACCCCAGCCGGTACCGGTAGTGTTCACCGAGAACTCGAGAAGCTCAAGTTTCCTGAGTTCTTGGGTTCCATGGATGGCGCAGCCACCGAGGCATGGTTGGAGAATATGGAAATATGATTTTCACTTCACTATTATACCTCCAACATGAAGGTCTGCATGGCGGTCTTTCAGCTAAAGGGGAGCGCACTTCCATGGTGGAAGATGCTCCTACCACAACTGAACATGCCCATCGAAGACATGTCATGGGATCTGTTCGAGGATCGGTTCTAACAGAGCTATCTGTTGGAGGATTCCATTGAGCGTCATCTCAATTATTTCAACGCCTTACGAGAGGGAATTCGTATGGTGCCCAAGTATGAGGAACATTTCATGGAGATGTTTCGGTATGCTTCGCATATGAACACCGAGCAGCTTAAGGTCAATAAGTTTTTGTTCGGCCTTAATGTGAGCATTCATGTGAAAGTGTGGATTTTAATGCTTCAGACGTTGCACGATGTTGTCTAGAAGGCCCTCATATCTTAGGAAGAGCTCATTAGCCGGGGTTAGAGAAGGACTCTTCGAAACTGATGGGACAGGTGACATCTGGTGCATAGCAGCATCAGACATTGGCTAGACATCCATCAGGGTATCGAGGCACTTCGAGAGGATCCACATTCACGACACCATGGAAACCAGTGCCTCAGCAATGGACTCCCTACAGAGGACCACAACACCAGCAGCAATGTCGACCGCAACACGAGAAGTTTAGGATTATTCAGCAAAACAAACCAGAGTTTTAGGCTAGTGGGCCATCAGTTTATACTTTAGGGACCAGGAGTACTGGATCGAAGACTAGATGATGGACATGTGGAGAGCCACATTACCAGCGTGACTACCCGGTTGAGAGGGACAGAGCAGTCGGGTCAGCCAGACACACTACAGTAGGAGATTTGGGCAAGGCCCATCGAATTCATGCAGTGATGATTAACCACCAGGCTGAGCATCATTCTACTATGCTCGAGACGTGAGGTACCAATGCTGACCAGAACTTTAGCATTTTGATAGATTCAGGTGATATAGAGAGTTTTATTTCTGGTGCAGCACTAAAAAGAATTAAGGTAAAGGCATTCGAAATGTTATTTTTAGACCTGTTATTTTCATTTTATTTTACGAGAGAACAAATTATATGGGAAACCATCGAAATGTTATTTTTATAAATAGAAGATTGATTACTTAGGGTTTGTTATCTTCGGTGAAGGTATCATTCTAGATCCAGCGAAGGTTGAGCCTATTATGGAATGGCCTGCACCGACGAATGTCCTAGAGGTACGTAGCTTCATGGATTTAGCGGGATATTATCAATGGTCCATCGAGGGTTTTTCGAAGATAGAAAATCTAATTGCAAAATTGCAAAATAAGAACAAGAAGTTTGTATGGACCGAGAAATGCACAGAATCATTTCGAAGGCTCAAGGATTTGTTGACGACAGCGCCAATACTAAAATTACCTGACATGGAAAGGGAATTATTAGTATGCACAGATGCATCCAAGGAAGCGTTATAACCCTAAATTACACCATACATGCATACCTGGCAGTAGGCCATCTCACTTACTATTTTTTCCAAGCCATCACTGAGCAACTCTTCTTAAAAACCATATTTTTGAAGATGTGCGCGCCCTGCACCATTACTACCTGTGTACACATGCTTTTTGCACAACTACAGCTCGCGTACGTACGCTAGCTTCACCATTACAGCCCACGTATACTCACAAAATTTGTAAAAATTAAAAAGTTGCAAGGAATTCATTGAGATTACGGGCTATTGGGTAGTTTTCCAACTGTCTCGCTGCCTATAGCCCGTCACCCAACCGAATAACCATCATTTTTGTCATATAAAAGGAGGTGTTGGCATCTCATTCCAAAAAAAAGAATAAGAACAGTGAAACTCTGTCCATTTCACTTTCCCCCCTTGCCCCAAGAATTTGCAGCCACATTGTGAGTTTTGAGCCAGAATTCCCTATCCTTGCCTTTTTCCTCCATTGCAAGCCTAATCCATTCCCTAGAGAGAGATGAAGAGGAGAAAGATACATGGAAGTGTAGTTGGAGCTTGGTGAAGAGGATCTCGGACCAGGTTCTAGGATTAGTCGTTGATCTCATTGTAAGTAACTTTGTGAGATTAATAAAAAGGAATACTTTTTCTGTCCCGAATATGATGTGTTCAATATGTATGCTTGATTTATATTTGATTATGACATCTAACCCACTAATTCATATATAATATGCATGTTCGTATTTATTTTTTTGTCTGTTTATGAATGCATTTCAGCCTTGGGAGGAGACTTGTAGTCGAGGAACAATTGAACGCAAAAGGATCGACACCGGACGCGGAGTTTAAGGTAGAGTTACCAGGTCTTTTTACCTTGTGTTTTATGCATGAATGTGGGGTGTATTTGGGGTAGTTGTTAAAGAGTATGAGAATTTAGAGTGTTATCTCTACCTACATGTTGAACCTTAGTGTAGTCCATAAGGGGGTTTTCCTGCTATAGTAGAATTGACGACCATATTGGGGAAGCCTCTAGGGTTTTTAGGGGATAGTTTTATTTTTATTACCTTTTTTGAGTTTTCTGTAATTTCCTGAGTCTTTAAGGGATTATGGTTTGCCATACCAGTACTCCCTTCCTTGTCAACCTTGATTGTTAGTTTTATTTTTGAGAAGTTATAGAGGTGTAAGAAGCCTCCAGTGGGTCTGCATGCGTACATATGCGCCCTACCTTTGGACAGACTGCGTACATACACAGGCTGCTTAAGTGTCAATAGTATGCCTGTGTCAAGAAAGGCTTTCTTCAAGAAGAGGCAGTCAACCTCTTCCCTGATTGAATTCATACTTCTCAGGGGTTTTCTTGATCTAGTCTTGGTCTCTGTTGTTACAGTTTTTAGCCTGGGTTTGAAGTAACTTAGCTTATTTATTTATCAATATTTCTTGTGTTTTCTTAGTAAGGGTTTGAGACGAGTTTGAGAGTCTTTTCTGATCAGTCTGTTTAGTATTGTCAGTGACTCCCTACGATCCGCAATAGACCTGAAGTCAGTTTTTGGTTTTGTCTTATCCTCACTTTTTCCCTTTCACTTGCTTTATAAGAAAAGAAAAAGAAGTTATTTCAAGTTTCTTATTTTGAAGCATAAAAAAAAAAAGATTTCATTTCTTTGTTTGGTAAGTAGTTAGGTTAGTTGTCTTTGCTTATCAAGAGAAAGAGTGCTTTCTTAAGTTATTTATTGAATTCTTAGAACACTTAAGTAGCTCGTAGTTGAGCGCAATCTTGTTTTGGGTTTTTCTTTTAAAAGATATTAGAAAAAGTATTTACGAAAAGTTAGTTAAAGAGTGTAAATTTGAAAATCTTTATTTGTCAAAAAGAAGTAGTTTGCTTTCAATTTCATTTAATTCTCTTCTCTTTTGTCTCTTAAAATACACCATTAGTTTCATTTTCATTTCCTTGACTTTAATACAAACCACTTAAAATTAACGCTTAATTAAAATTTATTAGACTTTATGTTTGTAGGGTCCATCAACTGGTCTAGGCTAGAGCCTTGATTTAGGTTGGAGAGGAAACTCTTCAAGGCTATAAAACAAACATAAGAGTTTGTGCTAGGGAGTGTAAAAATTCCAGTAAATGTGAAAGTTATCCGAGACACTCCTCTAACACAGGGGCTAAACATGATGTCATGTGCAGAAAGGTAGCGGAGATAACCCCTCCAAATCTAGACCAAGCGTAGTGGGGAACGCATATAGAGGACTTATCTTGGGATTTGGTTGATCGCATTTTCCACAGATCTTTGTGGGTCTCAAATCTGTTTGAGGTCCTCAGTCATCTTCTGGAACACTTTCTTTCGATGCCCTTGATAGGTTTCGGGCTTGATACCTTGCTCATTGCGGTCCACCTGACTGTCGATTGTACCCACCTGATGATTGTTCTTGCGCTGCCAACCTAGTTGCCTTTATTTTAGTGACTTACATGGGTGATTGCAGGGGTATACCTCAGTACCTAGGACAGACATCGGGCCAAGCTTTGCAGGTTATACCTGGAGGGTGCTTCCATATTCAAGTTTCACTTGCACCGGTAAGTTTCTCTAGTGTTGGTTGGTGTAACTGTTCTTCCAACTAGCTAGTGGTTTGATTGCTTTATCTCATAGGAACTCTTTCTAGTGTGGGTTGGTTTTCAATGTTAGTAAAAGCCCTAGTGTGTCATTGATCTTCTCACAAAGTGGAAGATCAAGAGATATGTCGGTCGCGAAGGATTTAGGGCCTGTCGATGGTTGAATTGGAGCCACCCCCACCACCGCAAAGGTGAATACTTTACCAGTAAGGGTCTTTTGAGGCGATCAGGCCACAGGAAACTGTACCTGATCCATCCCCGAGAGAATAACTCTCACATCCGGAGGATCCTAATGTTTCTGACCTTGGAGCGGAAGCTATCAGGCCATATAACCCTCTGATCACTGACTTGTCGGCGCCCGTCGTGGTACAAGTTGTCCCTCCAAGGGTAACTCATTGTGAGCACCAAATAGCCTTGCAAGCAGCGATGGAAGCAAAATATGGTACTTCATCAGGGAGTCTTCACACTCCCTATATGGTTGCCACTATAGGGGGGCGTTCCACCTCCTAACCCACCTTCGTTGATCCAGACCACCATGGTCTCGACCACCTCTACTTTGGGTAGTGGTCTGATTCCATCTCTGGCGACGATCACTGCTCTGTTCACCCTGAGTGCGACAGGCTCTCCGTTCTCATACGAGATGCCTGACTTTGATACGAACTATGTCATGTCCTACTTCACCCTACATACCTTGGGTCTGGGGGAAGGGAGCTCTAACGCTCCTCTGCAAGGGTCCATGGGGGGCACCTCAGACCCCTATAATGCTTTCCCTTATGGTGGGGGTCATATACCTCCATCGTCCCCCTTGCTAGGCAGTGCTTCCCATCTGCTCGCCTAGTCGAACATGAACTACAACTTGTTCGGAGAAGGTAGTCAAGGATTTTCTTCCAACACCACGTCGGTGGGTTCTATGTCATTCTCTTTGTTTGGTGTGTTTGGTAACAATGCATTCTCATCAGCTATCATCTCATCTGGGGGAAACCCTAGTTTTGGATCACAAAATCCTGTGCAAGGTACTATTCCTACACAGGGGGAAAACACCTCTCAAGGACCCTGGAATCCATGGCAGGGAGAAATCCCCTCATTAGGGATGTCGACTAGGGGCAACCCCTTCCATGGTCAATGGAACCCTGGGAAAGGTTCAGTACCTATGCTCATCAGATCGGAAGGGGGCAACCCTTTCCATAACCTTTGGAACACAACATCGGGAGAAATCCCTTCTCAGCCCTCGACATCTAATTACGGGAGTCATTCGATGACGTCTCAACAAGCGCAGTATCTATATGCTCGCCACGACCATGATGTTTACCAAAACCCTGGTCAGCAGCCTAACTTTTCCTGACAACCTGGTGCCAGCCAAATTCTAGGCTCCTTTCCTCTTGTACATACTCAATATCCCAAGCTACCTTTTCTGGCAACGTTGCATTTTCTAGACTTGTCAAGATTGTTAAATGACCCAATCTGTCAGGATCCATGTTGGCCTCCTATGCCGACAAAGTTTCCCTTGGACATTCCAAAGTTTAAAGGTAAGCCTAACGAAGATCCAAGGGATCATGTGACCACATTTCACCTATGGTGCTCGTCCAAATCATTGAGAGACGACTTCGTCCAGTTACATTTGTTTCAATGCACTCTTATCGGGAATGTCATGAAATGGTACATCAAGCTCGACCGCTCAAGATACTCTACTTTTGGCAAATTGGCAATGGTTTTTCTAAACCATTTTCAATTACCTATGATATACGATGTTGGCACTGATTTGTTGGCCAACTTTGAGAAAACAAAGCCTGCCCATATCTCAGATCACATCCAAGAATAGTGGTGTCGAAAGAGTTTGATAAAAGTACCAGTTCCACCAACATTCCTGTTGAAATGATTCCTTAAGTCTATGATACCCCAGTTATCTAAAGACGTAGAAACATCGGGAGTGTTTTCTGAGGAAGAAGTGATAATGAGAGCTCAACAACTAGAACTGATATACTCTCAATCTGGTTTACTTTACAAAGTTTTTCGAGATGCGCCACGGTCCATTCTTGACAAGACTAGACAGAAGTCTGGACCATATGTCGATGGTATCGTTGGTTAAGCAAAAGAGAAGCACGTTGATCAGTTGTTAAATCAATTGCAAAAGTTGTTCATACAGCAGACAGCGGCCAGCCAAACCACTAGTCCGGCTGCCCCCCCTACTCAAATGTCTGATGTACACAGTGTGCAATCGACAAACCCGAAGGCTAACCAGCAGACTGACGGAAAGAAGAAACAATGAAAGAAGGGTAGGGGGATAAGAAACCCACCAATAATGCTGGCAGGGGAAACATAGAAAAAAGAAAGTCAAAGTATTTGTGTAACCTTGCATGGAAGACCATCTGACTCACCTATTCCCTCGACTTGCGGAGGCCCAAAAGTTATTGGCGCAACAATAGTCTGTTGTGTTAACAAACCTATTTCCACATGGGAAAATTTTAACTCAAGCCTCTACGAACGCTAATGGGGGAATTCAGGGACCCCCATCATCGTCTAGTAATCCCTCGACCTCTAATGTTTATATGTTGAAAGGTGATGCCCATATAGCGACTAGGACACACGATTACGGAATGCCAAACACTTATGAGAAGGGTAAAGAAGTCAAAAAGCCATTTGTTCTTCTCCAGATCGAGAAGACATTGGAAAAAATAGTGACACGCATCCCAAAAGGAGCATTCAAGAAAGCTTCCCAAAAGGGGCATTCAAGAAAGCTTCCCACAATCCAAAAGCGAGGGCCACCCAGAACTATTCTGTGGTGGAGGATTTGTCACAAACCCCTTACGCAATGTCTGCTTTGGAGGTCCTCTAGAGATGCCCTTCATAGAGAAAGGATTTGTTAGTTGCCTTAGGATATGTTCATACTTGTAATACGGGAACGATCATGCTTGATACGACTGACTTGAAACCTCATCTCCCATACATGTCACAATTCAGATAGTAGTGGCTTACACCATGAAATCTTTTAGCCATAATATTTTATGCACGGTGGTTGATGAGGGCACCTCGACATGCGTGATGTCGTTGGCATGTTGGAAGGACATTGGCCAACCCATTTTCTCTCCGTCACCTACTCTTCTTACTTCTTTCGATGATTGTTCGTTCAGACCACATGGAATCAGTCCTTCTATCTGTCCATGGGGTACATTTTCTTATTGGAAGATGCCTTTTGGCCTAAAAAATGCTAGAAAAAACTTTTTAGTGGGCCATGTCTTTTGATTTCCATGATCTCAAACACATATTCGAGGCCTATCTCAATGATTGAGAATCATGATCTCGTAAGAGATTTGATCATCCCGCACACCTCTGACTTATCTTTGAGCGATGTCGCTACTATCGGATTCGCTTGAATCCTAACAAATACATTTTTTGGGTGACTTCGGGTCATCTTTTAGGTTTTATAGTTTCGACAACAGGGATCATGGTTGATCCTCTAAAGGTTGAGGAGATAGTTCAATTGCCTCCCCCGTGCACAGTCCCTCAAATTCAAATTTTATAGGGAAAAGTCAATTTTCTTCGGCGTTTTATTGCAAACTATGACGAGATCACTAAAGGGTTTATGTGTTTACTGAAGAAGGGTGCCAAATATTTCTTATTGTATTTGGTCGTGGCAGACTCGACCATCAGTATGGTCTCGGTTCAAGAGGACGATCTACTTGAAGAACATTAGATTTATTACCTAAGTCGAGGCCTGGTTGGACCAGAACTCAACTACTCCCACGTTGAAAATCTTGTGTTGGCAGCAGTACATGTTGTCCAGTGGTTCCATCATTATATCTTGTTTCGCAAGACCACTGTCATTGTCGTTGTGAATCCATTCCAATACGTGTTGACACGATGTGTAATTGGCAGAAAGATCAGTAGATGGATTTTTATGCTCCAGGAATTTAACTTGGATTTTGTTTATGCGAAATCTAAGAAGTCATTGGTCTTTGCATAACTTATCTCAGAAATTCCAGTCGAGTCAGGTGATTTTATTCCTGAAGAATCACCGATTAAGGGAGATCTTTTTCTGATTTCATCTTCGGACCCCTGGTATGGAGATATACTAATCTATCTCCATACTTTGAAGTGCCCCGCCTATGCTTCTCGTGATGAACATCGACGTATACGCCATCAGGCAAAAAGATATCTCATACTCAAGGACACTTTGTATCGTCGAGGTGTAGATTGCATCCTTCGTCGGTGTCTCACTCATGAAGAAGCGGAGCTCGTTCTTAACGACCGCCACACTAGAGCATGTGGTGGTAATTTTTTTGGGTTGGAAACAACCCAAAATATTCTACGAGCCGGTTACTTATGGCTGACATTAATCAAGGATTGAGTTGAATCTATCAAGAAGTGCCACCCGTGTCAGATCTTCTCTCGAAAGATGAGGTCACACCCCGCTCCTATGTTTCCCATCATTACAGTTGGCCCCTTCACTAAGTGGGGGATTGATTATACTACATGCAACCCCCCTTCATCCAGGGGGAACTGTTATATCATAATAGCAGTATACTACTTCACTAAGTGGGTCAAAGATATGCCAACGTTCAAAGATGATGGCGAGACAACAACTCTCTTTTTGTTCAATCGGATAATAGCAAGTTTCGGCATCCTGAGGGAGATTTTCACTAACCATGGCAATCACTTTCAGACAAAATGATGTCTGAGTTAACATCAAATCTTGGGTTGAGGCAAGAGCATTCATCACCCTACTACCCACAAACGAATGGTCAGGTGGAAGCTATGAATAATTCCCTCAAGACTATTTTGCAACGAACGATCGATTCAGCCAAGTCAAATTGGCATTTGATGTTGTACTCAACATTGTCTCCCTACCGAATGTCTGTAAATACTGCAACCGGTTTCTCACCTTTTCAACTTGTTTACGGGTTGGAAGTAGTCTTGCTAATAGAGTGTCAGATCCCATATTTAAAGTTGGCAGTACAGTTATTGTCAGACACTTCACCGTTTGAGGAACGCTTATTATATCTCGAGAAGCTCGATGAGCAACACCATGATGCAGCCTTGGCTAACGAGGCTCACAAGAAAAAAGTCAAGTGTCAATATGATCGATCCGTTCGTCCTTGTATTTTTCTCTAAAGGTGACCTTGTCTTGGTCTATGACCAAGATAAGGATCCCCTGGGGGAAGGAAAGTTCAAACCCATGTGGTTCGGACCTTTCATTGTGAAGGAAGTATTAAAGAAGAGCACTTATCGTCTAGTTGACTTCGAAGGGAAAGCTTTGGCAGAGCCTAGAAATATTACTCGTAGGTGGGTCGCCTTGGGTGACTTCTTGTACATATGTATATTCCTTATACAATTTAGTTTTTGTCTTTTTGTTTTATGGACGTGTCATTTTTTATGTCATATTTTTCGTTGGGGCATATGTCAAGTGAATCAGAGTTGTTCATTAGGTACGCGGATGGCACTAGCCAACACACTAGAAGGCTTGCTTCCGCAGCTTGGGTGATCTTCACACCTCAAGGCCAGTTGCTATCTTCTAAAGGTATATGTTTAGGTGACGCCACAAGTAATGTCATCAAGTACATCGAAACGATAGAGTTGCTACATGATGATTTGTCACATGGTATCTCTCACCTTCGGGTCTACTTAGATGCATATCTAGTTGTGTTCCAATTAAATGGGGTTTATCATGTTTATGATCCTACTCTACACCGACGATCCCTTAGGGTACATCTCTTAGAACGATGCTTTGATTACATTATGTATATCCATGTTCCTAGGAGATTGAATCAAATCACAGATCATGGGTAAAATCATGAATCTGGGTAACAATTTTATGACAATCCGGTCTCCAAAATTTCTAGCGGCAATTTTTTGGCCGAACAAATGTTTCTTTCGGCCGAAATATTTTTCGGCTGAAAATTTTCACATTAAATTTAACGGTGCCCTCGAAATTCATGTACAATGTTTTTTGGATGAATTATTTTCCCATGGTAAGCATATTTCGGCCGAAATACTTTTCGGCCGAAACGTTTATTTTTAATGGATTCCGTTAAAAACTAGGTTTCGGCCGAAAGAATATTTCAGCCGAAAACTTGAAAATGAGACTGTTTGCAGGAAACTGCAAATTCTCTCCATCTTACTTCATCTTTGGAGGTAGCGGACTCCTACAAATACTCAGAATTTAGTTTGAGAATTGATACCAACATTTTTAAAATTGAATCTTCTTTCATTGGGTATAATTTGTTTTCATTTTCATTGTTTTTATCTAATTTTATTTCATTTTATAAAAAAATCACTGCATAATATTTTTAGGTGAGATTATGATTCGGTGAAATGAAAAATCCATATCTCTAAACATACACAACGGAAAATTATGGAAAATTTATATTCATAATTGTTAAACTGTTCTCTTCAAAAGGGTATTTTTAGATTTTACTTTTAAGTAAAAATTAAGATAGATACAAGGTGTAGAAAAACACATGTTTAAAATCTGCAACGT
>ML781546.1:406583-462251 GCA_009831015.1 Picea engelmannii
TTGAAGAACTTGTGAAAATACAGTTTTTTTTGTCATAAAACAAGCAAAAGTGTTACCCATCTTCATGATTTTACCCAGATACTCTAGCTAATCATATTTTAGATTGGCATATTGCACACACATAAAGAAGCACACACATACACATGTACATACAATGTAAAAATGTAATCCATAAGACATAAAAAGATGTAAATACGCATATATATATCAAAATTCTCAGAGTACATAGATGGGTGCAAGCGCCTCAAAAAATGATATGTCTGGTATACATCGCGGGGCTTTTGCCCTCAAAAATATACAAAAAGAGTTCCCTCGACACGTAAGTGGTCCACCCTAAGCTAAGCACGGGGCATGTTGGCCCTGCCATAGTGAACGACGGCGTTCGCCAAATGCTGGAAAAGCTGGACCCGGTTCCGTGGCACCCCAACTACATGAGGCTGCATAGATGGCGGGAGATCCTCTATCTCGGCCATGGGCACTGTACGAGTGAGAACGGTGAGGTTCTGCTCCACCCATCTCAACACTCTCTCAGCTTCTCTAGCTGGAGGTCCACATGTTGATGATGTTGTTGGTCCGGCGGCCGCTGCTGGTGCTACCTCTGGTCGAGGACGTCGCCTGCTCCTCACAAAATATGTTGGACGCACTGGTCCCACGTATGTACATAATAGATACATAGTTGTGAGATACTCGGGTACACATAAAAATGATATATATAAAATGAAACTAAAAATGAAATAAACATTAAAAAATAAACTTACCTATCTCTCCTTTCTTAGCTCCGCGAGGTAAGGGCATCTCCGGGTCCCTAGAAAAGTTGATCTCGGCATAGGGGTAGTCCTCTATCGCCGGAATTTTCCGTGCCCAGCAGTCAAAAAAGATGTCATCGAAGGCCTCTATGTTCCTTCCTCCCCCTATCGCGGAAACAATGTTGCCCATCTACACACTGCTGGGAGTGAGGCCACATGCCCCCACACTGTCTCTCATGGATTGAGACTGGGTACTCTCGAGGAAGAAGAACGAGCACAGAATAGTCCCAAATTAGAAGTTCTTGTTGTTCCGCCCATGACACGCGGTGAGTTGTCTCTTCATGCAGTCTAGCATGGTCATACTCCAATCAAAGATTCATGCATTCAAGAACTGCACTGCACAATGCATGTGCGCCTGGGAGGCCTGATGTAAAGAAGTGGATCCAGTGATCTTCCCAATGAGTAAGAATATCACTTTCAGTGATAGGTTGGTGATCTTGTTGAAAGGCACCTGAGAACCTATTTTCTCAGTGTCGGCATCGCAATGAAGTTCAATCAACTCGGCAATGTTGTGAGGCTCGGGGGGGGAAGCATGCAAGTTGACTGGTTCACCTCTCCTCGAGAGGCCATTCAAAAAGTAAATGTCTTCAGTCGTTGGATTCAACAACTTCCCCTCGAGCATAAACGCCTCAGCGTCAGGATGCCAATAATCTACCAAGGCATTCAGCATCCTGGGTTGTGCCCTCATGAATGAACACTGGAAGAACTCCCACAAACTGCATTGTCTCAATGAGGCCATAGTTGCAGGGTCCTCATCGACCAAGATATATATATCCTCATGCTCCCTCTCCCTCCAATGGACATACATTATGTCAATGACAAGTTCAAAGGGGAGTTAGATATTACATTTCCTTTTTTCTTTACCTTTTTGAGGATGTACACAGGTTGTAGTGAGCATAGTCACGTATGCATGTGGGCAAAGTTTTTTCTACCCACGAGCATACGCAGGCAGAGTTTTTTCTGCCCACGTACACGTAGGGCCACCCCCTTTTAAGAGTGCGTAACCCCCCCAAAAAAAAATTAAAACTTATGCAAGAAAGAAGTATTGAAATGAAAGAGGGGTTGATTTGTACTTACTTGGCCCAAGCGGAAGTTTGTTTCGTCCTCTAAAACTCCCGAAATAAACTCTTTTAGAAAAGGGGTGTTTTTGGCTTTTTGGTCAATTCTCAATTTGCAATGGTGATAATGAGCTATCAACTTCTATTTATAGACTTTTTTGGCCCTTTTTGTCATTTTTTTGGACCCTTTTGTCGTTTTTTCTAGCTTGAAAATCATTTAACATGGTTCTTGAGTTTCTCATTGGATGTTACGATACACTTCACTTTTGGTTTGGAAAACTTTTTTGGGAGATGGGTCACTTTTATAGATTCTTTGGTAAAAGTTATTTTTTCAACTTTTTGCATTTAAGTTAGGATTCTACCTCCACTTGTTGCATCTCGTTGTATTTTCCTCTTTTCCATAGGATAGATCCCACCAAATTGCAACACGGAACCATCATTGTTGCTTTATAAGTGTCATAATTTGGTGATATAGTCTACCTCTACATGGATGCCCTAGGTATATCCTAGTTGCATTTTGGTGTCCATGTCGTCATTAATGACTTTAGGCTTGGGATTCCTTGTCAGTCTTGTCCTAATTACGAGTTTGAGCCTCATACGTCTGATATGTTATCACTCTTGACCTCACCCTCAGGACTCCCTGAAAATGAGTCTTCTTTTAATCCTTTTTCAGACTCTATAAACATGAAAATATTATCAAGCAATCTTGTTGTCCTTCACGCTCGCCAAAATAAAACTTGAAGGCACGTCTGTCCGGCGGTATTTTACCCCTTTTTCGGTCTGTATGGTCAATTTTACAAACAAAGGTATGCTCTAGGAACCTCGGTTTGCTAGAAGAGTATTCTCAGGTATAAGTTTAACCCTTTTTCGAGCCTGAGGGACTAAATTTACGAAAAAGGAACCCCCACTGAGTCCATAGTTAAGCTCTTTTTAGACTCCCTAAAATTGAAAACATAGTCGAGTGACCTTGTTTCTTCACACTCGTTAAACTGGTCCAGAAGAACATCCTCTACGGAGTCCATAGTTAAGCTCTTTTCAGACTCCTTAAAATTGAAAAGATCGTCGAGTGACATTGTTCTTTCACACTTGTTAATTGGTTCAGAAAAAAATTTACTGGCATGAGTTTATCCCTTTTTTCAACCTGCATATTAAGGAGGAAAAAGGTACACCTCGGGAGATTCGTCTCGCTGGGAGAGTTCTCCTCAGTAAATTTCACTTTTTCGAGCTAAGGAGACTAAATCTTGAAAAAGGTAGCAAGTCCATAGTTAAGCTCTTTTCAGACTCCTTAAAATTGAAAACATGGCCAAGTGATCTTGTCTTTGTCACACTCGTTAAAATGGTTTTGAATAGACGTCTTTTTGGTGCTAGTTTACCCCTTTTTCGAATTGACTAGACTACCTTCGAAAAAGGTACCCAAGTGGAGTCTTCTTTTGCGCTTTTTCAAACTCTCTAAAATGAAAAACCACCGAGCTTACCTTCTTTGGGCTCGTTTAAAATTACATCGAAGGATGTTATCATTGTGTCCTATTAATCGCATTTGCATTTCTACGTCTTTGCCCTAATGTCGGCTCCATGTTGCTCTCAACTGAACCTTTGAAGCATGCCTTATACGCAAGCCTTATAGCACTTTGCCTTTGCGTCTTGACACCTTGACCCATGGAGGAATTTTCCTGAGTGTCCTTTCCCTACACATCTCTCATTACTCTGAGAATTAGTGTGTTCCTTGCACTTGGAACTAGTAGGCTTGCGACACTCGTTCCTCCTTTGTAACATAGCATTATTTTATTCTTTTTCAAGCTTTCCAACATTATTGAAAAAGACAAAAAAATCAAATATACCCCAAAAAGAGGATGGGAAAAGTATTTTTTTTTTATGGTAGCACAATGAGTACCCTTGGACAAATCACATCCTTTTGTTTGTTCGTCAAGCTTCGGGATTTAATATGACCTTAGGAAGTTGTTCTCGCTACATAGAGTTGTGTCCTCCTTCATTTGGTTATTCTTCCAAACACATGGAGAGTTTGTCTTGCCTCTTGCATCATGAACTTATGTCCATGTCATGCTGCCTGAGTCTAATCATATGTCATGCTATTTTCCAAGGGAAGTTTTACCCAACTTGAGTCGGCCTCTCTACAGTTTGTCTCTTGCCCTCATGCTCGACTATCCCGAAAGTCCAATCAAGTCTTTGTTCGAAATCACTGAAGTTCTCTACCTGATCACCGAGATCCTCATGTATGTTCCCTAACGAGCCATAGAATACCTCTGGGTAGTGAATTCGTACACTCACATTACACTCCTACCCAATTTTTGAAGATCTTGAATTTGTTGTTTGAGCTCTGAAGGCCTCATCTCCAGCCATCAGGAGTCATTGGCTTCTTGAAGATGGATACTATACATGTATATATTTGATTTTGAGATGTAGATATGTTGTGTATTGCTTGCGGCTACACTTTATATAGTTATATGTCATGGATATGCAGTGTATTTGATTGGCATCCATGATTTATTTCATCCCGAGCATGGGTATGCCCGCCTCGGTGAGACAATTATTATTTTTGTAGATTGCACCTCCCGAACTCTGGTCCCGGGCTCACTTGCTTCATACATTGGTAAAGATTTGTAATGTATTTCGGCCATCAGATGCTCTTATGACCTCACACATTAGGGGGCATCTGTTATAACCCTAAATTTCACCATACATGCTTACCTGGCATCATGCCATCTCACTTGCTATTTTTGCCAAGCCATCACTGAGCAGCTCTTCTTAAAAACCATATTTTTGAAGTTGTACGCACCCTGCACCATTATTGCCTGTGTACACACGCTTGTTGCACCACTACATCTTGTGTACATATGATATATGCACCATTACAGCCCGCGTATACTCACAAAAGTTGTAAAAACTAAAAAGTTACAAGGAATTCGTTGAGATTACGGGATATTGGGTAGTTTTCCAACTATCCCACCGCCTATAGCCCGTCACCCAACCGAATAACCATCCTTTTTGTCATATAAAAGGAAGTGTTGGGGTCTCATTCCAAAACAAAACATAATAACAGTGAAACTCTGCCCATTTCACTTTCCCCCCTTGCCCCAAGAATTTGCAGCGACATTGTGAGTTTAGAGCCAGAATTCCCTATCCTTCTCTTTTTCCTCCATTGCAAGCCTAATCCATTCCCTGGAGAGAGATGAAGAGGAGAAAGATACATTGAAGTGAAGTTGGATCTTGGTGAAGAGGATCCCTGACCGGGTTCAAGGACCATTCGTCGATCTCATTGTAAGTAACTTTGTGAGATTAATAAAAAGGAATATTTTTTCTGTCCCGAATATTATGTGTTCAATCTTTGTGCTTGATTTATATTTGATTATGACATATAAACCATTAATTCATATATAATATGCATGTTCATAGTCCTTTGTTTGTCTGTTTATGAATGCAGTTCGTCCTTGGGAGGAGACTTGTAGTCGAGGAACAATCGAACGCAAAAGGATTGACATCGGACGCGGAGTTTGAGGTAGAGTTACCAGATCTTTTTACCTTGTGCTTTATGCATGAATGTGGGGTGTACTTGGGGTATTTGTTAAAGAGTAGGAGACTTTAGACGATTAGCTCTGCCTACATGTTGAACCCTAGTGCAGTCCATAGGGGGGTTTTCCCGCAATAGCAGGAAGGCTTAGGCGGAGTCTTAATGCAAGACGGTCGAGTGATTGCTTACATCTCGATAAAGTTAAGAAAGCATGATGAGAACTATGCGATGCATGACTTGGAGTTATTAGCCATTGTGTATGCCCTGAGAGTGTGGAGACACTACCTGATTGGAAAAAAATTCGAGCTGAAAACAGAACACTATGGTTTGCAGAACATTTTTATGCAAAGCGACTTGAACGCGCAACAAAGGCGTTGGTCGGAACTACTTAGCGAGTACGATTTAGATATTACCTACATAAAATGAACAATGAACAGAGTGGTTGATGTGTTGAGTCGGAGACCACGCATATTTTCGGTGATACCTCTTCAAAAGAATCTTCGTGAAAATATTCTAACTATATAGTGCAACGATGATTGGTATAAAGAGGTTAAGGAATTTATCGGACAAGACACCATGTTGGTACCAAAGTTTGAGGGATTTACTGTGGACAATGATGGATTAATGAGATATAATAATTGGATTTACGTACCTCCCAATGACGAGTTGAGAAGTTTGATCTTAAACAAAGCTCATAGAGATGTGTACATGGTTCATCTAGGAGTCACGAAGATGAGGGCAGACCTTAAACCCTTTTTCTTCTGGAAAGGAATGAAGGAAGACATAGTCAACTACATGGCGAGATGTCTAGAATGTCAGCAAGTGAAGGTTGAACATAGACATCTGGCAAGATTACTACAGCCACATGTTATTTTGGAATCAAAATGTGAGGTGATTTCGATGGACTTCATTGTTGGATTGTCGTTGATGGAAGGGAGGCACGACTCGATTTTCATAGTTGACACTCTGACGACGAGTGTACATTTTATCTTTGTGCGTATGACGTATCAGGTGCCAAACATAGCCAGAATTTTTATCAGTGAGATAGTGAGACTACACGGCGTGCCTAAGAGGATCATATCTGATCGAGGATTGATGTTTACAAGATGATTTTGGACTAGTTTCCAAGAGGCCTTGGGAACCCAACTTAACTTTAGTATCGCATATCACCAAAAGACCGACAGGCAGACAGAAAGAATGAACCAAATCTTGGAAGATATGTTGTGTATGTACGTGATGGACCAACAGAAGCATTGGGAGGAGTTCTTGCCACTTGTAGAGTTTGCATACAACAACAGCTACCAAAGAATCATTAAGATGGCATTGTTTGAGTTTATTTACGAGTGACCTTGCCGTACGCCTTTGAGTTGGGATCGGCTTGAGGATACGATCCCGATAGGACCAGAAGTGATCCAACAAATGGAAAAGAAAATACAAATGATAAGACAAAGGATCAAGGAAGAGTGGGATCGACAGAAGAGTTATGATGATGCGCATCACCTTAACCACAGTTATGAAGTTAGTGATCGAGTCTTCTTGCGGGTGAAACCACACAAGAGTTCCATCAAGTTTGTAAAGGGTGATAAACTCTCTCCTAGGTTCATGGGAACTTTTGAGGTTGTGGAAAGGAAGGGGCATGTGGCCTATCGACTAGCCTTTCTTGCTTCTTTGAGGCGTATGCACAATGTTTTTCATGTATCTGTTTTGAGACATTATGTTAGTGATCCTACAGATGTGGCTGACATGATTTCCTTGCAAGTGTCGGATGAGGGTGCGCTCACGGAGGAGCCAATCCTCATTCTAGACCATCGCATTCGACAACTATGGCGTCAAATAGTCAATCAAGTCAAGGTCCAGTGGGACAATTATAGTCCACACTCGGCTACTTGGGAAGACGCATATGATATGCATCAGCAGTTTCCATTTTTGTTTGATAGATAGACATTTGGATATTGCCAGATGCTTTATTTATGTACTTATATATTGTGAATCTTCGGGACAAAGTTTAAAACAAGAGGTGGTGTATGTAACATCTTGCTCTTGCGTGCACCTGATGTAACTTATTCTTTGAGGACATTTGCGTGCAAGTGATCCAGTTCATTGTATGATTGTTTGCTTCGCTTATGAATTCTGATGATTATATTGTGGATTATGATGTTATGTTATGTTATTTATGTGTAAACAGGTGTTATTGACTAGTTTCTCCTAAGTGTGCAGAACTCTTGACAGATTGAGGACGTCAATGGCATTGATGGACCTCCTTGGACTCTGGATCGAGTCAGGGAGTGGACTGTATATGGTTTGGGTATTTCTGTTTATGCATATGTGACCTATGATCGGGTATATTATGATGTTGTTTATGGATCGTTGACATGTTTCGTTGATGGATGTAGGTTGATGATTGCTTGCTAATCAAACTCACATTGGGAGTAAAGGGGCCATGCACAACAACCAGATATATTAAGGGAGAGGTGTGGCAGCAGCCCTACCACAGCCTACTAGCACAGCCACCATGGCTCCAATTGTAGGTTAACGATTACCTAGTTTGATATATCCACGATGTCATGAGGGAAGGTTGAGGCAGTTTCTCATGAAGATTCTAAGGGGTGTGCAATAAGGCAGGTTCATTATTCCTTAGAGGCCCTTAGTCTCTCACAAGGTTGCCTGACGAAGTATTGACTCCAAGGGTTGGACAACTACCAAAATCAGTCAAAGGCGAGTGGCACCCTTGGAGCACGTAGTGCGTCTTGAAGGGCACATCACATAAATAAAACATGAATAAAGACGAGTGGCACCCTTGGAGCATGTAGTACGTCTTGAAGGGCACATCGTGATTTTAACACAGGTGAGTCAATAAACCTAGGTGCCTAGAACACAATATTGTGTTTGACATGATAAGCCTCAAAATAAATGTTAAATGAGTAAATTTTATCAATTATAAAATTTCCCTTAAAAATTGCTAAGCCTAGGTATAAATAGGGTATGAGGACTAAAAATTAATTAATAAAGGGGGGATGAAGAAAAATAAAATTAAGAATTTAGAGGAGAAATAATTTATCTAAGAATTAATTAATGTTTATGTGCAAGACATGCTAATTTGGAACTTAGTCAAAAAGGGGAAATTAAATGCAAAAAGGAATGTGGAATATAGAAAGGAATCTAGTCTAGAGAACTTTCCTAAATAAAACTCAACTAAGCTTTAAGAAAGGCATTAGTCATTAAAGGAAATTGAGGGAATAAAGGGACAGCAAGGAGAGCTTTTAGAACTCTTTTAGGATGGGTGAGGGAAATTGGCAATTAACTAAATTAAATAAATGAATATCTGATGCAACTAAGGGATCGTGTGACAAGTGTACGAGGGAGAGTATTTCCTAATTAAACTTTAATAAAAATAATTTAACATGCAATTGGAAGTGTCACTAAGAAGAACTCTATAAAAGTAATGGAGAGGATAGGGTGGGGATCACGACTGGTATGTGTAAGGTTATGCTGTCGGATTTTTCTTGACTAGTTTTTGTTGTGCGAGTTGGGATACCCATCTCGAATAAAGAGTGATAGCTCGACCTTGCGAGATGAGCTGGGAGATATCTTTTCTCTAGTTGTGTGCATGGCCCCTTTGAGGCTCGAGGGGGATAAGGGGGAAGAAGAGTACCTCTAGTGTTGGTTGGGAGGTACCAGTGAGGTCTTGGGATTAGCAAGAGAAGAAGTGGACGTCGCGCAAGTCTTCAAGTTGAAGAAAATCCTTTTTATCTATTTCGTCTGGTCACAGTATGTAATATGGTTGTTAAGTTTAATATCCTAGTATGAATTTTGATTGGCAATGTTACTCAAAAACAGAGTTATGTATACTTAATTGCGCCCCAAACGCTTGTGGTTAGTATGTAATGTAATAGATCTGCAATGCAAAATGTTATTAATGTCTAGAGATATTTATAGATCCCTTTTTTTTAATTGCTTTACCAAATGACATTTCTGAGTTGACTTGGTTGAGTTTCTTAGGTCAATTACTGTGTTTTTTCTCATGTTAGTAGTTCGTCAATAGTTCCTTATTTACATAAACTTCCACAAAGTAATATTGTAGATTCATTGATGTCCAGAGTGTGCCCTTGTAGGGTCACCACAGGCTAAACTTGAAAACCTCACTTTAACCTTACAGAATTTCCACGATATAACTTTGAGTTACGGTCTCCTATGAATATCTGAAGGTTTATTTTTTCAAATCCATTTTTTTCTACTCCAACATAAACTAGATTACGCTTGCATGCACCTTTCCTTGTAAACTTGAAATTCTAAACCAGATGAGATTATAGTTGAAGGGCTAGCTGCATCAAGAATTTTAATTCTATTATCTTTAATACAAAAGAATTTAAAAAAAAAATCGTTAGAATAATCCCTTAACGTCGAGTGGTTCCTCAACCCGTTCAAAAAAAATCCATAGGGTTTGTTGGGTATCTAGCCCATTCCTTTCATTGGTGTCAGGTTCCTTACCTGCTACTAAATTGTAATCTCCTTGGTAAGACAAATTTCATTCTGCTTTAACCTTGTGGCATCCCTGGCATTTTTCCTCTATACATTGATTTAGCTAAGTGAACTATGGTAAATTGAGTTCATTTGGCAGGGGCCATGATTTGCTTCTAATGGTGAATTTACATGCATTCCCCTGTAATTTTAGCATGACTTCCTTAGCAAATTTGTTGGTATTCCTCGCCGAATTTTGCGTGCGTTCTACTTATATTTCTTTGTGCCTTAATATTCCCTTACTCAACATTTTCAATTGATATTTTTCCCAGCGAAATTCATGGTCACTGCTAGCGAAATTGTGATCCTTGTCCTGTGAAATTGCTTCAGTTTCTCTATGTTTTTCTACCTTTAACCTCAGCGAACATTCCATACCTCGCTCTGTCTTGGGCATCCGGATTTCAAACCCCCACCTTATCCATTTTTTCTCGTGTGGTTTCCCTTGATTTTAGGATGCCTGTCTGCGATCCTTCTGTGGTAAAACAAGGGCTTGGAGCTCCTCGGGGCCTTCTCCATAATCTTACCACTTGAAGCATTGTGTTACATATTAAAAATAGTGATTACAGTATGCATATAGGGTGGATGAGAGGTCGTGGAATTTCGTGACCTAAGCTAATACGGTGAGTAGACATGCCAATGTAGCAAGTGTGGTGATGGATATATGGGTATCGGAGTGTGTATCAATGCACATATGATTTTTTTTGTCCAGTGACAGTTTGGGTTGGCCTGGGTTGAACACATGAATTTCTAAAACGTGTGTCAGATGATAGATTGTGCATAGTTAGTTAACAATAAAACAAGAAATACCAACTTCTTTGTCTTGTGGTGTGGAGGGGTTTGGTGTAATAGAAGGGCCTGAATTTGTATCCATGTGTAGTCTCATCCACCACCACGGAACTTACCAGTGAAGGACCCATTTAAATGCGTAGTTTTTTCCCTTTTCCATAACATGTTTTACTACTGGTTTTGTTTAAAATCGTGTTAGAAATTAGAAAGTAATCGGAATTACAGATTTCAGGTGGTTGAGATTTATATTTTAGTTGTTCAAGGGTTTGAGAGGTTTGAATCAATTGTACCTTCAATTACTGAAAATACTGTAAAAATTGATTTTCTAACTCCCACTTTACAGAATTCCTATGTTAGTAACCTTTCAATCAAAAGCTTAAAATATTAAACTACTTCAATATTAACTTTACATATACTCTTAAGGCCCACCATGAAATCGAAGTTTTGATTGAAAAACCATTATGAAATACTCTACCTTCAATGCCCATAAATAAATCACAAGTGTATATATATATGTAACCCCTCAATTATGAAAATAGTGTTGTATTTAAAGTACTTCATACTTGATGTTTATAGATTATATTTTAGAATGTGTAAAGCGTTGAGTGCAATGTCTCATTAATCTAATGACCTTCAAAAATTCACGGTTCCAAGGATTAAAGGTAACTTACCGATCCCATTCTAAGATTTCCAAGGATTGGATACAGTTCAATTATGCGAATCTTACTTTAAGTGTTATAAATTTTAGTCTTGGTAGAGTTCTAAGAAAAGCTTTGTAACTTATAATTTCGTTGGTAAGGTGGGTGCACTCAATATGGATGGTTCCCAATTTGTGGCCATGAGAAAGCACAATCTTACAAAATTATTATGAATTTCAATAAGGTGGATGCATCCCTAAATAATAGTTTTAGCTCTTGTTGAATATTTATGTTTTTAGTTGCTCTTGCGCATTGATTTAGTGTGGAAGTTGGTTATTATAGTAATTGGAATAACTGCACTCCTTGTAGTAAAGTAGATGTTTGATCTTGCGCCCTGAATTTAAATTACACTTGATTAATTGTTCATGAATAGTGTGATGTATGGATGGTTATGTAATTATTTTACTCTTTCCCAATGTTTATTTATTGATTGATGAAGGATAATGTTTCTCTTACTTGCGCCCTTAGAATGATGTCATCTTATGATTGATTTATTTAATTAAAGTCTCTTGTGCCATGTTAAATTGATGCTTAGGATGGATTGATTGTTTTCAACTTGTTTGGATTGATTTTGTTAGTGGGATGTAGACACCTCCTTGTTCCTCAAAACAGTCATTATCCTTGAGACCTTAAATGGTTAAAATCAATTGGAACCTGGGCTTGAGCGTTTCTTATGTGTCTTGGAGATCCTAATCTTGCAGGGTAGGTTGGGAGGGTAGATCTTATGTCATTTTTATGATTATCTTTATGATCCTTAAGATAGTGTTATGTTATCTCAAGTTATCATGGTGTTATCTGATGATTATCTTGAGGAGAGGATTTAAGTGCTTTATGTTTCGTATTGTTTATGCATCATTATTTATGTATATGAATGCAATGCTTATGGTTGTCATTTATTTTTGTTAATGCATCGATATGTTTATCATTATTCATGGCAATAATGTGTCGGCCTTATGTCATGAATGATTGATAATGTGTTAATATTGTTTCGTTAATTTATTGGATGATGTGTCAATGATGTCATTGTTAATTGTGATTTATAGTTCCTAATGCAAAGTAAGAAAAAAAAATTACCTATTGTATTTTCGCTTTTGTTTTCGTAACAGCGGGGTCGTTACAAAAACAAGGGTGCCTCTCACAGTCCCCTCACAACTCAATATCACACAACCCACTGGTTCTCTCCTACAACTATCTCAAATTTCCTCCAGCTCTCTTCCTCTTGACCTGCCCAACCCAAGGAATGTACCCCTTCACTTCTCTCAATCCATCGAGCATCCCATTCATTTATCAGGGTCTCTTTGGCATAGGTAGATAGGAACTCAAGGGAACTCACTACTAGGAAAAACTACCAGTAAAACAAACAATAAACATTTTTTGATATAGTGCAACTCACCCAGGAGTTCACTCGTCGGGCTTAACAACTTGGCTCTTCAATTTTCAGCTCCAAAACACTCCAAAAATGCTCCAACATGCTCCAGAAATTCACCCAGCCTTGTTGTTCCAACTCCCAAGCTCTTCTCCCCTATTTTATCTTGTTGTTCCTCTCAAAATTGAATGTCTAAAAATGTTTGTTACTACCCATGTGAATTTCCTCTCCGTTCCCAAGATAGTTGATTGCTTTCTCTTCCCAATGTTGATTGTAATTCATCACCGTGCTCTCCAATAACCATGGGATGTGACTCTCACACCCACCCTATGATAGATATTCAATTATTGGGCTCTCATACACTCAACCAGAAAATAAAGGTTTTCCCCAAATGATAATAAAATTCAAAAAAGTGGATTTGAATTAATACCCATAAATTATTTCCCTTTGGACCCATCTTGGACACTCTTTAGGCATTCCCCCTCTCTTGTGTATTAATCATCCCCGATCTCTATCTATATCCCAACAGCTAGTATTACATTGTATTTATTTACAAATCAGGAAATATATTTTGCATTTACATTTTTTTTCCATGGCCACATTTATATCTACATTATGCATTAATTAAACCGGGGATTATAGTGGGGATGTTACAGTACTAGAGAGAAAAAATTGTGGTAGTGTGCCTCAGTGAGGATATGGGGACGTTGCATACTGGTATCAAAGATTTAGGTTCAACACCAGACTTGTGTGGGCCAAAGAGTAGTGTGAATTTGGTAAATTTTCTATTGCATAGGTTTATCTGTGTCGAATTTGGGGAAAATTGTAAAATCAGAGTGAAATCCCAAAAATTTTAAACACATTCAAGTAGAATTTTCACTCATAATGGTCGAAGATATGATTAATTGAATCAATATACAAGTTGCAAAGTTAAAAATTGGTCTGGGAGGTTGAATTTCATGTGTTCATGGTGTTTGAGGAGTTTAGTGAATCAACGACCTAGATCGCATTTGAATTGGCGATCAATGACCGAGATTAATTTTGGGTTGGTTAAAATTCTAAGTTCGTCGAAGAAAAAATTTTGGTTCGCCGAAAGATTTCATATTTTAGCGAAATTCATCGAAGTGGAAACAAAGTTTAGTTCACCCAAGAAGAAAATCGATGATCACCGATGGAGAAAAGCAGACGTCACTGAAGATTTTGGAGTTCAGCAAATTTTGGCGAAGCTTGGGGAATTGACGATCCAGATTGCATTTGATTTTTCGATCGAAAGTCGAGATTCATTTGCAAATTTAGTGAAGTTCAATGGATTGACCGTCGAGATGACATTGATCTTGAGATCAATGATCTAAATCCAATATAGATTTGGTTAGAAATATCTAAGTTAAATAAGTTTTGCAATGTGAAAGGAATTTTTCCAATCCCCGATGGAGCTTTCTGGAGTTCAGCGAAGTGGGAACAAAATGTAGTTCAAAGAAAATTATTGATCATTGATATAAATAAAATCATCGATCGTCGATATAAAGATAATCATCGATCATCGATACAAATGAAATCATCGATCGTTGATACAAATAAAATCATTGATCATCGATACAAAGGAAATCATCGATTGTTGATACAAAGAAAATCATCGATCGTCGATAAAAAAAAATCCACTAGTACAAAATGAGTAATTTGTTACTACAAAAACAACTAAAAATTGGATATATACAACTATTTTTTAGTCGGTAACAACTAGATGCAAATTAGCAGTCTTTTTTCACCCGACTAACTTTTAATCGTATTTCACTTAGTCGTTAATTGGTTGACTTGATTTTTCATATTGTAATATATTTACTTGTTTATTTGGTCATTAATTACCACCATTTTGTAGTGCATTTACTCATTTATTTGGTCATTAATTGCCACTATTTTGTAGTACATTTACTTGTTTATTTAGTTGTTGATTGTCACCATTTTGTAGTACATTTACTCATTTGTTTGGTCATTGATTGTCACCATTTTGTAGTACATTTAATCGTTTATTTGGTCATTATTTGTCCCCATTTTATAATACATTTACTAGTTTAATTAGTCATTAATTGTTGTCATCTTGTAGCATATTTATTAGTTTATTTAGTCAGTATTGTTTATCATTTTTACTCATATATTTAGTCACGTTATAAAGCACTATGCAAATAGTATAATCCTAGTCCCTTATAACGCGACTAAAATAATAGTAGTATCTCTGGTTATATTTGTTCATAATTTAGTAGTTTTATATTCATATTATTTTCTTTATTCATTATTATTCAATATAAATTAATATGATGCGAAAAAAAAATTAAAAAATCATACAATGTTGATGTTGATATAATATCAATGAAACAAATTGTATATAAAATTACATACTTAAACAATAAATAAAGATTTCATATATGCAATTGAATCAGTGGAAAGAAATTAAATTTTTATGAACGTCGTGTAAACTTGCAGCATTAACTAACAATACTATAAATAAGATCAAGTACACACATATATATAAAGTCAAGTACTATCACAATGCATTTGAGTTTCCAGCTAAATATCCACTAATACATGATGATCATTTATCATCTAGTCCATGACAAAAAATTGTCTCCATTATACTCTTAATTGCAACATCAAGCTTTCGGACAAGTACATGAAAATCATCTACATCAATGAATTTTCCAAATATTTCAATGATTTATCATGAGTTAAACTTCCTTCCTTCAATCCTCCCCACGATGGTAACCATAGGTCGGGGAATTTCAATAGGTGGATTCTCCTTCTCCATCGTTGTAGTTGTATCCTTGTAGGAAAGGTTGTGGACTATAAACCTGCAAAACAATATGGATCCAAAGTAAGACTTATTGAAAGATACCCTCTTGGAGGATCAAACTTGATAGTATATTCTACAAAAGATAGAAATTAATAAATTGTTAGAACATTATGGATTATATGTCATATGTTATTTTTAACCAAAAAAAAATGATAAAACTAACTATATTATACTCAATAACCTCATTTACAAAAAAATTGTCCAACAATTCCTAAAACAAAGAAACTATGTTTTATAGCCTAATATTTAAAATGGCATACTACCATAGTATTTGTATCATAATATGGTCTCATAAATTCATATCCAAAGTGGATTGATATTGTTGGCCTTCCCTAGAGTTGACATCAATATTTTGTGAACAATTTTGATTTTTTATCTCTATAACTTACTAAAATTTTAGTCATAATGATAATTATATGCAAAATCGAAGTTCTAATTTTGAAATGACTCTTAGCAAATTTTCCAAGTTTTTTCATTGGGTTGTTGGTTTCATCGTTAAGCGAGGATGGTTATAATCCCCCCACCAGGTTTCAAATTTCTAGAAATATGTTTTTCCCCTCATGGGTTGTCTCACCTGTGCAAGTGGGATAATTCAATTGATTGGGCCAAGTGTAAGTTATAGACAACTTTGATGGAATAGATACCCCACCATTTGTGGAATATTAGCCCCATCCACAACATCATATATGAATGGTTCTTCCTTGAGTGTTGTAATCCCGCTACACTTAATCATATTACTCCCAGGTTGGGGAAGGGCCTGCTTTTTACATCATGATAAAATGAAGCATCTATAAGAAAACATAAAAAAGGTCTAGGTTTCTACTGCATGTCTCTAGGAGGGAATCTAAATGCTCTTGTTTCCAAAGGTGCTACAGAAAGAAAATCAAAGACCCCCTTTGTATTTATGTTTTCATATTTATTTTCAAAACCACAATCACGATTTTGGAACAACAACTCTCGATAGAGGTTACCACTCTCAAAAAGAGTTCTTGAATGAAAAATATGTCAATTATACTACTTTAATATTTTATTTTGTAACAATCAATGAGAGATCATGGAATGACTCACTAATAGAGGTTTGTTTTCATACCTTTGGAATGGTAATTGTTGTTCAAGAGAAATAAGCTTTGGATTAACAACAACAAAGGAACCAATGTTAGAAAATGACATGGAAATCTACAAAACCAACAAAAACAGTTCCATCGAGTCAAAAGATCAATATAGAGGAAAACTTGGTCTAGATTCAAATTAACTCTATCTACAAAAGAATATCTATTGTTGGACTCGACCTGGCTAATAGAAAATTGAAATTGAGTTGGAGTAGAATGTGTCTATCTCATACCAATTGGCACACACTCATGCATGGGCAACATGATAACTGTATCTACCTCTCCTACTATACTTGAAAAAATATGCAATGCACAAGTAAACTGAAACGACCAATTGACCATCTCTAAGGTTAATGAACATATAATTAAAAGCAAGAAAAATGAAAAAAGATAAAAATCAATCTTCAACAAACCTAATTTAATATAGGTGGATGAGGAGTAATAGCGTGAGAAGTAGAAACTTCATGCTATAGTTCCACTTGGCTAATTAGAATTATCGCTCCAGTGGTATGTTCAGTTACAACTTGTTGTTGAATAGTTCCTATATCTTTATTGTTAAAATCGGGATTTCCTTCAACCTCTCTAGCACAACCTTTGAGAAGTTGAGTAGGCTTCACATATTTTGTATATACACCTAGATTTTTAAACAATACCTAAAAAATAAACTACATGAGTTTGGTCGTTATGCAAAGTAAAAGAAAACTAGAAAATCTCAATCAAACCTTATCCAAAATATTTTAAAATACCACGGGACTTGTGTACCTCAATATCAAATATAACATTTATCTTCAAATTTGTAAATACATAGATATTAGCTAGTAAACTAATGAATCCCATTGTCAAAGGATTCGGAAGTTGATAAGCAAGACTTGATTGACATGGTTCCAAAATCTACAAAGTAGAAAATGAATTACACTTCCATTAAAATTGTCAAATAATACTAAATAAATAATGGACAAACTTAACATACCTTTGAAGTAAATGGAATTACAACAATCATTAGGCCCTTTTCATAAGCCCGCTCCAATTGTMTATAACAATCATTAGTAACCACTGATAAAGTAACAAATACAACCGATATTCTAGAGATCACTAGTAAATGGGAATTGATATTTATATTATATAACATTAGTGAAATACATCTCTTGAACCTCACCATSTCAAGGAAAATTTATTGTTCAAATGTAATAAATAATACTKTACTTTAACTAGGTTAATTGTGTTGCTTCTTAATATCCATCTCAATAATTAYAGTGGGTTTTGTCATTGCACCTTAAGAAATAGGATACCCTCACATAGGATAGATGAGAATTTTGGCAAAAAAGTTTGATTGAATATGCTTCTCCATTTTCAAATATAAAACAATACTATATGGGGAATATATCATGAATGKTCAATGAAAATAAACCATGCTAACCAACGAACACAACATAGTTGTGAGTGATTTATGAAGAGATTTATGGRAAACGAGGAAATATAATAACAGCAAATTCACATACTAACACAACTGAAATATTCAATCTTTCAAGTTCTTGATAAAATTATTCTTCTCATTAAAGCCTCTTGTATTTTTTTTTAAACCTTCTAGACATTGATATTTTGATCCTCTTTATACAAGTTTCGACCCTAACTAAAATTGATTATTTGGAGTGATTTTCTATCTCTCAAAACACAAAAATAAATTTTGACTTTACAACTATAGAAAATGATACAACTGACTCTGGATGTTGATCTCTGTGTTTATGTGCTTCCTTGTAGCTATTTTGTTGATTCATTCTTGCACCAATTGAATAAGAACCTTCCAATCCTCATTTGAAGAATACTTATACGAATTCATTTTCCTATAGGAAATATCTAATTTTGTGTACTTGTCATAAGTGGGAACAGTTGAAAACAAATTTTAAATTTTCCATAATAGATATAAATCATCAATTAAACTATCTATTATGGTTTGACCCCTTATTGCTTCAATCATATCTTGAAATCTATCAACATTTTCTCTTGCTTTGAATAACCTTTTCCTATAATATTCAAATGAAAGAAGATTTATTTTCTTACCCCAACAGATTGGTAATCCCATATGTACCAAATTATCAAACTTATTTATAAAAGGCTTAACATTCCTTTTGACTGCAATGCATTTATTTTGAGCTTGTTGAATCAAATTCCTCTTTGTAAAAAAATTATCTGTTTCCATCACCATTCAAGTGAATCCTTTACCCCATGATTTCTTAACTCATCTCTGGATCTAGAATTAAGAAACTTAATGATTTTATTTACTAATATAGGTTTATTACTCAATTCTTTGAAAGCTTGTTGTATGGATTTATCTGCTTCATTTCCCTAAGTTCACTCTTCTCCAATTAATATGAAGGAATCCCACATATTGGTAACTTTTGTTATAATCTAATCACAAATAAGTTGTTTTTCCCTAATCAAATAAGGTTTTCCAACCAACTTACCTTATAATTGTTTTATGTGTTTTTGCAATTTAGTTTTAACCTTCTGATATTGGGATATAAGCTCACCTCTATCACTTAATTGCTATCTTAGAATTTTAAGCTCATCATTATGCACATAAATTAATTTTCCCAAATTTTCAACTTCAACCTCTTTTAAATTCAGATCTGACGGAGTTTTGGCCAACTCCTCAGATGGGTATGTAGTTGTTGAAGGTTGAAGAGAAGTCCATTTATTTAAAACTTCAATCTCTTTCTCATACAATTCAATATGTTTTTTCATTTGAACCATATGTCCTAAAAGCTTATCCTTTTCTTGTTGTATTGCCTATGATTCAGGTGTTTGAACATGATCAATATTTGTTATATTAAGTTTCTTATTTAATGTATGGATTTAAGTATCCTTAGTTTTAATCAAGGCTTGTATAGATTTACTTGCGTTGGTATTAACTCCCAATTCAATTACCCAATTCTCAAGTTCATCGATTCTCATTTGCTTGGTCTTGTTAGCCAATTTTTCTTGCTTCAGTTGTTTTTTAATTTTATCTGCCATATTTTGCAACTTTTTCATACCAAGAGAAGATTGCATTACATCTTTGCAAATCATTTCTCCAGTATGTCTATATAAATCCATCTTATCCAATAGATGTATTGTGTCACAAATGAAAATTTGGCAGCTTTATAATTATCGGTAGTTTTGGTAATTTGATCCTTAGGTTCTAATATAGCCAAATTCAATTTCCCATTCTCATAATCTAGAGTAGATAGTAATCTAGTTTGAGAGGATCCCTGATCCAAAAGTTGAGGATATATTCTTAATCTTCATTCCCAAGAACTAAGATAAAATGTTTTTTTGTTTTTTTTGTTATCTATTTCTATAACTTCATTTCCTTCTCAGGCTTTTGAGCTTTCCATACTTACTGACAGAAGAAAGTGAACTATGAAAGAAAGATTCTTTGTTGATGCCTCTGATATACTCTAAATTACTTGACTTGTGTCTTCTTACTGTTCTTTTGTCCTCTATTTTTTAACTTGATTGTTCTTCTTCCACTTATGAGACTATTTGAGAAGATTCAAAATGATTTCCCTTATTAGTCTTCTCATGATATTGTGGAGTTTCAATAATTGATGGTTGTGGTGATTAAGCAGAATCTTGGATTTGGACTTGCAAAATCCTCTGCACATCTTCCCAACTTTCTTGATTAGCTAATTCTTCCAATTGAGGTTTACTATGATGACCATAAGGAGTTGTGCCATGTTCCATTATTTTATTGGTAATGATTAAATATGGATCACACATCCATTGTTCTCCTTGTTGGAAACCCATTTCTTGAAGAAATTTCTCTCTCACCTGCAATGTTGATCTGGTATTTACAATAAATACTTCGACTTATTTCTTCAACTTGAAAGTTACCTTTTCTTTCTTGGAAGCAAAATGAATATGATCAGATTTTAATCTTCGCCTTGTGTATTCTAAAGAAAAAAATTAGATTGTTGAAAACTTAAGTAACAAGAAAGGTTGAACACCCAGATGGGGTGACAAGTGACAAGAGAGGGGAGACAAGTGGCAGGAGCAGCTGGCGAGGAGAGTTATTACTCTAAGCCGCCACCCCCGATGATATTAATTCCCCATGGAATACACCATAGGGGATATTAATTCAGTGCGCCTACGGACGCCCATGGAGGAGCGCTCCAGCCAGGCCACAGGTACTAGAGGCTTATACCAGTCCCGTCAGCCTTCAATGGCGATGGGAGGGACTTCAATCGTACTCATCGGCCTAAAAACTGACCAAGGCGCCTGTTCTCTATAGATGTTTGCTAACTTTCCTCTGCTTTGTGATTCTTGGCCCTCCTGGCCTCTTTGCTTACCTCCTGGGTGACCTACGCACTCCCTCAGACCAGTATTGCTCTCACTCCTTGATTCCCACCATGCCCTGAGACAGGGGCAAGCCAAGGCATTCCACCAGGAAAAAAAATGCCTACACTCGGGATAATCGAATCACAGCTTCTAAGAGAGCCATGATAGCTCATTTCATCCAACCCCGCAGACCCTCCAGCAAAGCTCAATCCGCCCTGTGTATTCCAAAAGAGGAAAACCTACCCACCTCTACCCAGACTCAAGCTCTGCTTCCTCTACACATTCCCAAAACTGAAACCCCATCCCCGACTGAGATTTCTCCTCAACCATCCCAGCTCACTTCAGCTCTACCCAACAAAGTCAAGGAGGAAGCACCTCCTTCACCTCAGTAATCATGCATGAAGGTGGAAGAAGTCGAGCTACCTTCTCATCTTGGCCCGAGCCTTGTCCATTTGCATAAGTCTCCCGAGACTCTCAGCCCCTCCACCTCCCAAGACTTTCAGCCACGCTAGTGGGGAAGGGGGTTGCATCGTGGAGGAGGAGATCCCCCCAAGTTGGCAATTATCAAAAGATGGGGAAGATACAGGTGAGGCTGGTGCAGATGGAGGAAATGATAGTGCTGACAAAGGAAAGGACGGTGCTGAAAAAGGCAATGACAGTGTTGAAGACACATGAGAGATCGATGTTAAAGAAGGCAATGACGGTATTTTCGATGGCTCACACCACAAGTTTCATCTCGCAGCCGAGCACTTGGAGCTTCTCTTTGACATCCGGCAGTGGCAGGACGATCAGGAGCATGGCCAGAGAACCATCCACCAGTGTTTAGATCTGTTGTTTGAAGCACTCTCAGATGCCCCCTCTCATGATCAGTGCCCTACCTGCAAGAAGAAGTACGTCTCGGCCTACACAGTCTATGGATGTCCAGGTTCCCCAAAAGATTGGCGCGGCCCACCCCTGTCTATTCTCATTTTCAGCATGAATTGTGATTTTATTTTCACTATTTTTTACAGTTTTGTAATCACCATAGAAATGGCGACTCTGGAAGAAGTCTACCCTAGGCTAGTTACGTGAAAGAATCTCCTGCTAAAACTCTCAGTTTCTGCTCCAATTTTTGTAAATTGAAACTCTGCAAATATGGTCACACCATCGTTTGGAGCCACCTGTTCTGGCTTCCCTTATGTGGTGGAACAGGTGGCTGCCAAATGGTATACAAATGTACACTCATGATGCTATAATACAAGGATCTCCTTTTTATTTACAAAAAAAAAAACAAGAAAGGTTGAACCCCAGCACCATAAATTTTGATCTATGTGTGGTTTTGGAATACATATCAATCTCCTTCATTAGTGTCAGGACTCAATTGTAAGAGTTTCTTACACTCTGGAAAAATTCTAGGAGGAACCTCTTCATGGATAATGGTGTAAGTCGTAGACATAAACTGATTGATAAACTCAAAGAATCCTACATTTTTGGGTTTCTTTCTAACCAAGGTAGTCTAGTGAATTACTTAGCAGGAGTTACCCATTCTATCCTCTATTTTCAAATCAAGATCATGTTGAAATTTGATAGATTGAAAATACAAGAATAGGTACACCAAATAAGATTGAAATATGCAACATTTGTTGACTTCAAATTCTACTAATTGGAAAGGAAGGGTATCAACCAAATATTGGGAATAGTTGAACTTGATCAAGGGTTTAAGAGAAGGTGGACAAATGTAGTACATGAACCCTAGAATACTCTCATTAACACTTTTTTCATGTCATAACCTAAAAGTGTACACATCATCGCTATGACTTGCCAGGAAATCTCAGGAAATATGTTGGTATCATAAGTAGAAGCATTTTCAGGAACATTGGTGTCTTTGTCCATATAGGATTGAAGTGAGGCATTCTTATCTTGAGTATTTAATTCTTTAAAACTTGAAGCCGAGTTCTCTTCATTTAAAATTTGAATTTCAGGGGTTTCAACTAGTTTTAACATTTTAAAAATTGGTTGAGCATTTAGCACAAACAAAACCAGCCCATTTATTTATATTAAGGACCTTTTTAACGTACATAATTTGAAGAACACCAAGATACAAATTCTGGTAAATTATACGTCCGTGAAACTATAAATTTGGCTAAGACATATTCTGAAGCATGATAAAAGTCACGGAGGTCCCTAAAACGTTAAACAACTAACTGGTGAATTTCAAATAAATCAAAAGACAATGTAGTATTGAACACTTATTTATCCCTATCAGCCAAGTCTTGTTCTTCTACAGACGGGGTTCTATTCGATTTTAGATGCTTGGAAGACTTAATTTTATAATTAAAATGAAAATAATGCTTTGAAATACCCGAAAGGTTCTTTGAGTCAAATAAATTCGGCCTTTGTCAGCTCTTTCGCTGGCTAAATTCCACAGTATTATTTATATGTTATGTATGGCACAATTTACCTTTTACCACAAGCTTCATACTTTAACCACGAACTTTTACCCTTTTATTGTTGAAAATTGTCTTTGGGACATGGCATGTCTTTATTGGTTGAAATAACAGCTCGCAAAACATATTTAAAAAGATAATATGTCATTTTAATCTTATTTCATATACGTCATGTTTCCACGTCACTACCATGTCATTTTCATGTCATCGGTGCTTCAACATATTTAAGTACATGACCATAAATATTTTAGGGGAGCCCATGGCTATTTTGAAAACCACAAGGAAGGGGGCTCGAACTCGTCCCACTGTCAACACTTCATATACATAACCATAAATATTTTTTGGGGGGTCTCGTGGCTATTTTTAAAACCAACATGAAGGGGACCCGAACTCGTTTTGTTGTCAACACTTCACATGTGTGACCATAAATCTTTTGGGGGGTCACATGGATATTTGGAAAACCACTAGGAAGGAGGCCTGGACTCATCCCGCTATCAACACTTCACATACCTTGAAAATTGTGGCATTCTATTTTAGACCCCCCCTCTCTATTAAATGATGTGCATATTGAGGAGACCTAAAGTCAATGGTAGTCATTGATCATTATTAAATCGCGTTCATTGTAACCTGCATATATAAAACACAATAATTTATAAAAACATGTTAAAATAAAGTTTTATTCTAATAATTTTATATTAAAACTATTAATTTCATCATTTCGAATAACTTTTTTTTAAATCAAAAGTTTTCAATGTTACAACACACGCTAAGTGTTTGGATAAAATGCCAAGAAAAAACGTGGTCTCGTGGAATGCAATGATTTATGGGCATGCATAGAATGGGTGCAGTGAGGATGCACTTAGAGAGTTTTATAAGATATGTTTAATGGGTATCGAGCTTAGTTGGTCCACCTTTGTCATTGTGTCATTGATATGGTGCTATAAATCTTATCAAAATCTTTACTCATGGAGAGCAATAGACTTGCAATCAATTCTATCCTGAAAATGCCTTCTCCTCTGAGCAAGTATGTGCATGGAAATATCTCATTTCAAGTGTTAAGGTGCTAAAAAGTGCTACAAGTTTGCAATGTTCTTGCTTCAAAGTCCATATATAATTACACAGGTGTTAAGAGAGTTATTCTCACAGGACAAGAACCATGGACTAGTTCCTTTTACACTGATGGATGAATATACCAATCTACTCCTGCAATTATACTCTTTGGATGATTTGGCCATATGGTACTGTAAGGGTTTCTAGGTTGTCTTTGGCTTCCAAGAAGTGTCCATAATGGACCCTCCTTTGTTGCAATAGTTGATATGCAACCACCAAATGAAATTGACCTAAATTTGAAAAAAAAGGTCTGAAGGGTACTTTTATCTTGTCTACTTGTCAAATCAATTGACCAAAGCTTCAACCTTTCCATTGAATATCATTTGTTTGCATCAAAATATAAGTAATGTTTCCAAATTAACATATTTTGGAACCAATTTACTAGCAAACAAACCATATAAATACATATATCATTGGCTCTTACTTTTCCTCAAAATGAGAAGCATCAACATAATCTATAGTGTAATTAATTTGGTATACTACTATATTATATGAAAGTATTTGTATGGGTCATGAGTGGAGTAAATCATAAATATAAATAATAAATGGAGTTAGTACTTCTCCAAATAATTACAAAAATAATGGTCAAATGATTGAAAGTATTTTTCCTTCATCAAACATATTGGATAAGCCTCACACATATTTATCAACACAACTTTTGATATCATACTTGACCATTCTTCACAAGGCATAACTAGCCAAAAAACAAATGTATTATATCACTTTCTTACTAACTCTTAAGAAGAGCATGCCAGCAGCGACCAATAGAATTCCACAAGTTTCCCATAGCTCATTGTTAACTCTAAGAATTCATGACTTACAAAAAGTTCTAATTATAAATAAATTTATCAGTGCCTAATCAACCAAACTCCATACTTGATGCAACAAAAGCATCTCCTATAAACACTCCATAGTTGTCTTTTAGTTTCATGGGGAACCTTAGCATGTGAAAACAAGATTGATGGTTATTTAATTATCATTGCAAAATGTGTGATAGTAATTTCTTCTAAAACATGAGAATGAAGATAAATATTCGTGGAAGCTTTTATGCTAAGAAGTCTTCTCTGGAGTAGCGAGTAATTTTTTGGCATGATTTTACCAATAGGCCTAAACTACACAAGTTTGAAAAGGAAGTGTTAAGATATTATTGCGACCTTATGTTTTTCTTTGGTAGAATCTGAATGGTTGCAAAATATCAGCGACAATATAAAAGGAACAAATGTGAAACAAGTTTGCAAACATTGTCCACTTGCAACAGGCCAACAGACCCAGCCTTGTAAATTTTGCAGGCATCATATAATATTATCTCTTCATCTGAGTGATAGTTTCATGAATAACATTTCAAAGAGAACTCTCGAATACAATGGAGTGTTAGTATAGAAGTTAGCATGCCTAAGATACCTTCATCCTTGTTTTATGAATTGTTTAATGAGTTTTATGAATTTTTTAATGAGTTTTACGAACTGTGTAATGAATTATTCGAAAAAAACAAGCCAAGTCTTTAGAAACAACAAATCAACATGGGTTATTAATAGAAAGGATTATGATCTAGGTGGATATTAGTGGCCATCCGCCTATTCCACTTGGACACACACCATTGTTTCTTTCGGTTTTTCATTTTCCTTAATTGTAGCACAATTTACTATTTTTAGCAGTTTTTTGGGTCCTGAACTTTCGGATCCATTTTGAGGCCCTAAACGACATTTTTTGGGCATGAATGCCCCAGCGAATATGAGTTCGTTCAAGACTCAATATTTGTTGTCAACAATGTAGTCCTCGGATAGATCTTTCTAACGATGTACCATGTGCGTCCAAAGGAGATACTATGCCAAATTTACGACCCCGGGAAACTGATGTACCAATTTACCCCAACGGGACCCATATTCTGGTGTTTCATCTCCTCGGATTAGGTTTTTGGATGTTTAGGGTTTTCCATTGTTTCTCAATAATATATAGGCCTTCGAGCCTCATTGTAACACAGAGTTCATAGGCCAGTAGCCTCCACATCTCTTCTCATAGATAAGCTACCAGCGCCTGAGCTATTTTATTTCCATTCTGTTTGTAAGCATATTTCAGTCATTTGTTGTTAACGAAATGAAGTTTTACTTCCGCTGCATATCTGCATTTATGTGTATTTCTGTATTTCATTGTGTTCTTGGATAAATCTGGATCAATGGTATCAGAGCAGACTGCTCTTTCTCGATCCTTCTTTGCATGTCCCCAACGTGATCGGGGTATAAGGAGTTAGGGCTCAATCTGGTTGAACCGTTGCAAGATCAGCCTCGCAAACCCCAATGGTCGCCCATGGGGGAAGAAAAGAAAGATGATGGAGCAGGAGATCCTATCAAATTATTGCTCAAGGAGGACCTCGAGAAACAAAGGAATGCGATGATAGACAACTTTTCCCAAATCCTTCAACGACTGCCCACTAGCAGCGCATCTACATCCAACAGCCACTCTGGAGGCGCCACTCCTTTTAAGGTACAAGAAAACTTTTACATTCCCATATTTGAGGGCCAAATAGATGCAGATGGCGTTGATAGATGGTTGAATCTGCTAGAAGGATATTTCTTGGTTCATGACTTTTCCGACCGAGAAAGGATTATTTTTGCACTCCTTAAAGCCACCCCCCATGTCAAGGATTGGTGGGAAACCTACTGGGAGAAACAGAGCAAGGGGGAACCCTCTTTGTTCTTGGTCATACCCACTTGGAATTCTTTCCGAGATGCCATCAAGGAACAATATTATCCCGTGGGGAGCTATGAGGACAAATACATACAATGGACTATGTTGCGGCAGCAAAGAGACCAAGATGTGCATGAGCTGACGAATCTGTTCCATACCCTACGCACAAAGTTGGGTATCAAAGATTCGGAGAATAATTTGGTGTTAAAGTACCACAGTTGTCTTCATAGATACATTCAATAGGAAATGGAGTTCCTCAACATCTCCTCACTTGGTGCGGCATACCGGTATGCTGCCAAGATTGAGCGGAAGTTCAAACAGAAGAAGCAAGACTTTAGGTCTGTGAATCATAAGCAAGGGAAAGGTACCCCCAAACTGTCGAACAAAGGACCAAGCCAAGGCAGGGTGACCCAGGACAACCCACCAAAGATGCAAGCAAAGAACAACATCACGAAGCCAAAAAAGGACACGGGGAAGTGGTGTGAGTTCCATAAGAGCTCCACTCACAACACAAGTGAGTGTCGAGCCAAGCAGTCACTGGTAGTCGAGTTGAAGGCTTTTGAATTGGATGCAGTCTCCGACTCTGAATCAGAACCCAACAAGGGAAATGACAGGGGGAAGCAGATTATCGATGCAGAGCCCAATGCCACTGTTGCCACCACGAAGATCCAGAAGAAGGAACCAGAAGATCCAGAGGAGGTAGAGCACCTCTTCCATTCCCAGATGTGGGTAAAGGGTTTCCCGTTGCAGTTCATTGTCGACAGTGGGAGCCAGAAGAACCTCATCTCAATAGAGGTAGTGAAATGGCTAGGCTTTTCGACCACAACACACCCACAACCATACACCATCGGGTGGTTGCACCAAGGACAGGACCTCTGCGTAAGCCAGCAATGGCGCCTTCCCTACAGCATCAAGCCCTTCACGAATGAGGTATTATATGTCATTGCTCCTTTTAATGTTTCTGATGTATTATTAGGCCAACCATACTTGTGGAAGTGATATGTTGTGTATGAGTCCAGGCCTCGTGTTGTTATTAGTACTTTGGGCGATATGTTGTGTATGAGTCCAAGCCTCGTGTTGTTATTATTACTTTGGGCAATAAGCTATATAGGATACCGGAAATAGCATCACCTATAGCCATCTCTTTGGTTACTACAAAACAATGCAGTACGCTCATTACCAAAACCAGGAAATTTGTTTTCCTGATGACCTGCTCTCAGGGAAAGAAGAAGATTGTGGCCACGACCTCCTGATAGGGCCCCTCTGCATGAAAACAACAGATGGATAAGGTCATGGAGGAGTACGAGGACATCTTCACCTCCCCCGTAGGGGTGCCTCTACACTGCCAGGTCAAGCACCCCATCGATCTGACCCCAGGTGCGTCATTGCCCAATGGATCGATCTATCGGTGCTCTGTTCTGGAGAATGATGAAATCAAGAGGCAAATTCAGGAGATATTGCAGAAAGGTCACATCCGGCCGAGTTCATCACCCTATGGGAGCCCGATCGTGTTGGTGCAGAAGAAGGATGGGACTTGGAGACTCTGCATTGACTATTGGGCACTGAACAAGATCATTGTCCGGAATAGGTACCCGATCCCATGGATTGATGACCTTCTGGACCAACTCAAGGGGTGAATATTTCATCAAGATCGACTTGAATTTTGGGTATCACCAGGTACCAATTGAACCCTCTTATGTGTGGAAGACTACCTTCAAATCCAAGGAGGGTATTTTCGAATGGCTGGTCATGCCTTTCGGGTTGATGAATGCCCCTGCAACCTTCATGAGACTAATGGACGAAATCTTGTGACCATTCACCAACTCATTTGTAGTGGTGTACTTGGATGACATTCTGATCTTCAGCCAGACTTGGGAAGAGCACCTCCACCACATCCGACAAGTCCTCCAAACACTGCGGCAACACAAGTTGTGTGCCAATTTGGAGAAGTACACTTTTTGCATGACCCAGGTTCAGTACCTGGGATACATTATTGATGAGCGGGGGGTGCATGTGGATCCAGCCAAGATCCAAGTCATTCGGGATTGGCCAGCCCCAACCACCCTAACAGAGCTCCACAACTTTTTGGGTCTTGCCAATTTCTATCACAAGTTTGTGTTGGGATTCTCTCATATCACTTGGCCCTTGAGTCAAGTCACCAAGGGAGGAGTGAAAGAAAAATTATTTTGGTTTGAATCTCAACAGAAGGCGTTCGGCGATTTGAAGCGTCATCTCTGCTCTGCACCAGTGCTTGCATTACCAGACTTGCAACAACCATTTGAGATCGAGACAAATGCCTCCAACTATGCTATTGGGGTAGTCCTTACTCAACAGGGGCATCCAATGGCATATCACGGTGAGACACTTTCCGACACAATCCAGAAGTATCCCACTTATGACAAGGAGATGTATTCCATTGTGCAGGCTTGCAGACAATGGAAGCATTACATTTTGGGAAAGGAAATGTTCATCCACATAGACCATTGACCCTTGCAGTTCATACAGACACAAGGGAAGTTGCAGAATGATTGCCATCAGAAGTGGTCCACATACCTACAACAGTTTCATTTGAACATTAAGTACAAGAGAGGAAGCACCAATAATGTTGCAGACTGCCTCAGCCGACCCCCTATCATGGTGCTAACCACGGTGCTCAACTCTTGTGGGCACGAGACTTCCGATTGTCCGCTTCTCTACAAAAGTGATCCAAAATTCGGCCACACATACAATACGCTCTTGGAGGGTAAGCAAGTTCCTCATTTTCACCTCCAGGATGCCCTGCTATGTCACCTGGGACATCTTTGTGTTCCTTCAAGCGAGCGTGCCAAGATGATTTGGGAGGCGCACTATAGTCGGGTTGTTGGGCATTTCGGGGTCGAGAAAACTGTGGTAGTACTGCAAAAGTATTTCTATTGGTCGAACCTTCGACAGGATGTCGGGAAGTACATCAAGTCCTGCACTGCTTGCACCATTGCCAAACCGACCATCAAGAAGCAAGGCCTCTATACTCTGCTGCCCACCCCTAGTCGACCTTGGGAATCCATCTCCATGGATTACATGTCGGGATTTCCTTCTACTAAGCATGGCAATGACTATGTTTTTGTGGTCGGCGATAGATTCTTGAAGATGTCCATTATGATGGCTTGCAAGAAGAATATCACGACAGAAGCCACTGCTAAACTCTTCTTTGAGCGAGTGTGGGTACACTTTGGGATCCCACAGTCTATCATCTCAGATCGGGATAGCAGGTTCCTCAGTACATTTTGGTCCAGCCTCTGGACGATGCTGGATACCAAGCTTACCAATTCCACATCTTTCCATCCGCAAACTGATGGCCAGACAGAGGTCGTCAGTCGAATGATTGTACACATTATGCGTATGTACAACTCAAAGCATCCACACACATGGGATGAGAGCCTCCCCTATGTACAACACAACTACAACTGGGCTCTCCATAGCTCAACTAGGCACAGCCCCTTTCAGGTGGGCTTGGGATTCCAGCCACTATGTCCCATTGATGTAGCCATGCCATTTGCGGCTACTTAGGTAGATTCATCCCATGTCCAGTATGAGGCTGACAAGGCAAACAACTTCATTGAGTGCATTCAGCACATCCTCCAACAGGTTCATGAAATATTAGACAGAACCAATGCTAAGTACAAGCAGCGACATGATCAACATTGGGTGCCACACAACTTCCAGGTGGGCGACAAAGTGTGGCTACATTTGCAAAATGATCGCCTCGTTGGACCCTACCGCAAGATTCGTCCGCTCCAATATGGGCCATACACCATCACCAAGGTTGTAGGGGATAATGCCTTTGAGCTCAGTATTCCACCATTCCTTGGTTTGCACCCAGTGTTCAATGTCGACCGCCTTCAGCCCTACTTTCCACCTCTATTGGACACATTCGACATGGCAGAACAACTCACACCAACAGAGTTAAACCCAGATTGCATGGAACAAGCCGCAACTGATCGGATTATGGACACACAGATCAAGAACACCCACTAGCAGAGGATCCAGCTATATCGAGTTGTCAAAGCATGCCAACTCCTTCACCAGGGTAGGTGGCTCACCATGGACCAAGTTCAGCAGAAGTTTCCTCATCTCATGGAGGAACTCAACACAATGGGGACCATTGCTTCCTAAGGGGGGAGGAATGATCCAGGTGGATATTGGTGGCCACCCGCTTATTCCACTTGGACACACACCATTGTTTCTTTCAGTTTTTTAGTTTCCTTAATTGTAGCACAATTTACTATTTTTAGCAATTTTTCCGGTCCTGAACTTCCGGAGCCATTTTGAGGCCCTAAACGACGTTTTTTTGGGCATGAATTCCCCAATGAATAAGAATTTGTTTTAACATTGATAATTGTTTTCAGCAGTGTAGTCCTCGGATAGATCTTTCTAACGATGTACTATGTGCGTCAAACGGAGATACTATGCCAAAGTTACGACCCCGGGAAATTGATGTACCAATTTATCTCAATGGGGCCCATATTCTGGCATTTCATCTCCTAGGGTTAGGTTTTTGGATGTTTAGGGTTTTCCATTGTTTCTCAATAATATATAGGCCTTAGAGCCTCATTGTAACACAAAGTTCATAGGCCAGTAGCCGCCACATCTATTCTCATAGATAAGCTACCAGCGCCCGAGCTATTTTATTTCCATTCTGTCTGTAAGCATATTTCAGTCATTTGTTGTTAATGAAATGAAGTTTTACTTCTGTTGCATATCTGCATTTATGTGTATTTTGTATTTCATTTTTTTTCCTGCATAAATCCAGATCAGACTACCTGTTAAAAATGTGAATCCAAATTGGCAAGTATTCACAAGAATATTTTGAATCTAGTTTGGTTAACATCGGCATTGGGAAGATATATTTTCACTAAAAATAAGCCTTCCTCCTTGTTCATCCCATATATGAGATTCTCACAACTTTAAAAGGGTTGATTGTTAATCTAGTAGAGATAATGAAGGAAACATACATAAGAACTAGAAGATTTGGAATGAGAAAGAAATGGACCACCTACATCTGATACAATTGTTGATTGAATATTTTATGCATCCCATTAAGACAACAATGAATCCAAGGGTGATATGCAATAAAATAATATACTCATTGGTCAACAATAAAACAAAATATGTGGACAAATTAACAACACTAAATAATCTCAAGTACAAACATATATAATTTGAACCATGTAATTATTATATAAAAATTCAAGTACTACAATATATAATTTGAGTTTTCAACTAAATATCCACTAATTCATAAAACTTTATTATCATTGATCCCCATGACAATAATCCAACACTGGTCCATACTCTCAACAAAAACATCAACAACATCAAGATTTGTGATAAGAACATGAAAATCATCTACATCGATGACTTTTCCAAACACTTATTTGGCCACTAAGTGAAACTCCCTTCCGTCTCCTTCAAACAGATACATCCATCTATTTATCAACATATGGAAGGGGGTTGTTACTTGTCACCTTAATGATATTTACATTTGCATCTTCAGGACTCAATGTCACTCCATAGATCATAGAAAGTGAGTGAATTCGTCCAATTTTGGCACTAGCACCATCATGTGTATCTAATACTTTCACTTTCTCCCCTTCCTGGAGTACTTTATGTCCTGCTGGAATAAATGGGCACTGTCAAAAACAAAAATATATATATACATAAATATTAGAAAAAATTTATTACAATGATATTCTAAAAATAAGCATAATTATTGAAATAACAAAATTGAATGCACTCATCATCGACTCAATATTTGAAATACCGGTATGGATTTGCACTGATTGGAAATGTTTAGGTGCATTAATGTTGTCATATTTTAGATTTTTTGCAACAATATGTTTTCCTTTAATATTATGAATGTGATAAGGACCATACCTTAAAAATAGGCATTCTTTAAAATATTCTAAAATATGAATGTTTTTATAAGGAGCATACCTTTGCATGTTTTAGTGCATGTAATCTTATAACATGAGGGGTTGAAACATCCTAGCCCTTTTCTGAGTCTTTCACCATTCTTACACCATCCAAATTTACAGTTTCTTTCTATGATTGATAGACATTTCCATTAAAAAAAGAGAGGCTATGTGAGTGAAGGGAAATGGAAGAAAAATATGAACAAATTACAAATTCAAGTGAAGAAATGGTTGCAAGGGGATGAAAATTAGCTTACCTCATCTAAATCAATAAATCACCAAGCCTTATTTCATGCAGTAACAAGAGGTTTAATGGAGGAGACTAGGGATGACATTGTTTTTTCCAACCCATTTATACATTTCATTGCATGATTATAATCGTCACTTGGGGTTTCAACATTTGATGTGGCTCCTATTTGGTTTCTTTGGACTTCAAGAGATGGCAAGGGACCTTTTGTTGTATTTTTTGACATCTTATTATCTTTAGAATTTGGTTTTACATATATTGAGCTATTTATTTCACACATGATTCTTTACTATTTTATTCAACCTACAAATCATTGTCAACATGCAATTAGCTAGATAGACAAAAAAAAATGCATAACTCAATGTACAATATTCAACAAAAAATCCATATACTTACAAATATGTGCTTTTTTTCTTGCAACTTACCTCAACCATAAATATATTGAACCGTCACAAGCTCTCTTGATTTCTTCCCTCTTGTACTCTTTGCAAAATAATCTTCACAAAGCATAGTTTACTTCAAATCTTTCCACTGTTTGGGAGTCAAACTGGTCTCCCTATCTTTTCCATCTAATATTAATTTTCTGCATTTATGTCTGAAATTATTCATCAAAATTCTCGTTCTCTATTTCTAATATTTAATGGATATCCTTTCACCAATAGTCTCAAAAACATTTTCCATTTGTTGTATCACTTGATCAACATTTCTTGGATATTGATCTAAAAAGTTGGATTTGGTAACATACAAATGAGACCTGATTCTCGTGCCCAACTGAGGCCCACCTTGCAACATTTTTTCCAATAGGTTGCTCATTTTTTACCTCCACCAAGTAAGCCTTTTTCCTTTCTAATTTTCTTTATTTGGCTTCCCTTTTGGTAGACTTATACACAACTTGACTAATTCTTCATCTTATGGTGAAAGTTGATACATCTTTAGAACCAAAATTGTGTGGTGAAAATCCACTAAGATTGGTAGATACATTAGGTGTAGCCTCTAGAACCTTTCTTGGAAGAGATGTAATTAGTGTTTGTTCTATGGAAAAAGGTTGAACTAGTTGCTCCTTGGACACAACACATGTGGCACTAGGTATCTCACCAGTCTCCTCAGTTGTGCCTTCAAATTTGTTTTAATTTTAAATAAAGTTCTCGCAAATTTGATGGTCCATATATCAATCTATCAGGAATCTCTTGGTAATGACCATGTGATAAATCAAGATGTTGATCATTATTGTTGTCAGCTTCATCTCCATGTATTGATCTATCAATGTGTTGGCTTCTACGAGTTGGAAAAAATGTGTCTTTTCTTGCCCTTTGTTCCTGCTCATTTTATGTACAATCCAATTTTCCCCTATAAAACATAAAACTTATCAAATTAGTATCAAAATCATATATAGCCTACATCATTAAATATATTATATACAACTTTCATGAAATATGCATAGAAGTAAAAATTTTAGAGGAGTAAGTACTTACTTATTTGCCAAACTAAGAGATGATGAGTATTCTTCATTTCTTGTGACATGTTATTTACGAAGAAGCTTGTATTCTATCACAATTTCATCATTTCTAGTGTCACTTTTGCACTTTCAACCCTTATTCTTCATAGCCTTTATGTCCAACATTTCACATAAAAAAACATCATTAGTGCATAGACATACAAAGACTAGAAAATATCTCTATATTTCTAAGCCATAATCCATGAGTCATGCCATGAGCATAGCATTATCATCGCCTTGTCATCTCAGTGGTAATAAATGTAACGTAAACAATAAAAATTAGAACACCTCAAATGATTAAAATCTCACTGGGTTGGTCATTCTTACCTCTTAATCAGATCTGGATCTAGAGGTAATTGCCACATAAATTTTATTTTAGCATTCATCTTGTCTATGGATGATTATTGCCTCTGCAAATTTTTTGGTCGTTATTATGACATTTTATCTTGCCTCATGCTGGTCACTTTTGAAAACATCGCCCCTGTATAATCCCCTAAAAATAAGTTTAAACTATCTTGACATATTCTATAAGGCATACACATATAATGGTACTAGGTGCCAGATGCAACACTTGGAAATGGAGGGTTGGGAAAAGTTTGTTGTCATGAGTACATAAGGATTGCACCATATATTAATAAGCTAAAAATTGTAGGAACGTGTTCCAAAGCTAATTAAGGACATCTAGAAGTTGTGGGTTTGAAAATATTTGCTCGATGGTAAAATAACATGTAGAATTGTTTTTCCCGAATGAGGTGACAGTTCGACTAAATGCGCCAAGGGAAGTTAATGAATCTTGTCGCTGCCCTCCCCCCTTTATTCATCCTGATGCAGAGCATTAACGTGGCTAGTGTAGAGGTGTGTCTATGTTGTGTGGGAAACTTAATGAGTCGATCGATTCGAGTGTTGGATTGCTATAGGGATGGCACGAGGAAGATGAGGGAAGTCAACTCTGATTTAATGGCATTTTCCATTATTGATTTGGGAAACTTATTGGAGGTAAGGCATGGTATATGTTCTATTATGTTTGTTTGGGCATTGTGGGTGGTCTCATCCTCCCTCACTGGAGTTCCTCATTCCCACAGTTCTCAAATCTTCTTTCCCTTTCTCCCTTGGCCTTCTGATATTCTTGCATTTGCAATGTCGCATGATAGGGATAAGCCAAAGCACGGACCAACCTACTATATCTACATGGCTCGTCGACTTCATTTCGGTACTTCTTCCTCGGCTTTTTTGCCACCCTCCACTAGCCCATTCTTCGTCGACTCGTCGTTTTGGATTCTCCCTTCAAATATCAGAATTGGATGAAGGATGACAATAATCAAGTTTTCATTGAAGAATATTTCCCTCTGGTGTCCCTTAAGTCTCCTCCAGAATCCCAATTTATTATTTCCACAGATTTAGACCCCTCTCTTCTCAATTCCTCTCGAGAGGAGGGTGTTGCTTCCACCCTGGTATTGGGAGCTCCTGGGAGTTGTCCAATTACAGAAGAGACTCTTCCTCCAATATTGCTTGACAACATGGTTCAAGAAGAAGCTCATCCAAAAATTAAGCCCAACCCCAGTGAAGATACAGTGCTTGAGGCTCCCCACCGATGCAACTTCTCATAGGATCAACTGTGGCTTATCTTCAACCTGAGAAGGGATGTTGTTGACTAGATTTTTCATTAGACCATCCTTTGACACCGATTGGATGCCTTCTTCTACTCGCTTTCAATCGATCCTATCAAAAGCAGATGCGTGACCTGCTTCTAGCCTTATGTGTTTTCTCTGGCCTGGCCTCACCCCTCAAATAATGATGGGAATCCAGGTTCTTCGTGAGTTTGAATTTTCTCATGTCATGTATTTTGTTTAAAATAGTCATAGCTACAGTATTAGGTAGGCCCAATGCCATATTATAGCTTTCATAATTTTTGTTTCTAAGCTACTTATGTACATCAATTTAAACATGGATGTTTTCTGACGCAGGCGCGCCCTCAGGGCACGTCCTCTCACAGGATCTTTCCTCCTTCCTCGGCCCGAAGAACTGAAAGGTTATTCTATTTCCCTATCGGGAAATTTTCACCCACAACAACTCTCTCATGGGATCTCCCTTTCTTCTATCGGGAAATCGGACTTCGCGATTTCGCGAGTCCTGTGGTCACGTGTTTGTTCCCCACGATTCTCTGAAATCTGATGTAAATCAATGCTGGCCTTTTACTTTGTTATCAGGGTTCCTTCTATCGGGATTTCGGCACTTGCGATGTCCAAAACAACTCGCTTTACCGACTCCCGATCCCCGATACACTGAAACTCCCATGCTGCCTTAGCCTCCTGGGCTAAGCCTTTAGTCCACGCAACCTTCCCTTATATGACCGCGGTCAAATACCTTATCAGGATTTTGGGGTTTCTGATATCGAGGTGTATGTGAGTCCTTATTCCCCGGACCCCTGATTCCCGATGCGACGTCTCTGAAAGCCTTTCCGCCGTAAACAAAATCAACGGTCGTGATCGTTTATTTGGATCAACGGCTCCATGTATCCCTCGGGGTTTCGCGACTTCTAATGTCGAAGTGCTTTTACTTCCATTTTCCCCGATCTCACGAATGTCGATTCCCCGACAATTGACTTTTCCTTTCGGGGAATTTCCCGACGGCTTCGATCTCACCCACGCGTCCCTTAGAGATAAACGGCCCTGATATGCTCTCGGGCCTTTGCGACTTCAAATCCTTGATGCCTCGTTCTAATGAAATGACGTCAATTGGGTCCCACACGGCACTCTCCTCTTGTCGGAGAATCAAAATTCGAGATTTCGAGTTGTAAGAGTATCCTGTCCTCAGGACCTCCGATATGCTGAACTCCAACTTCGTCAGATCTTCCGACACGTGTCCCAAATGATGGACGGTTCAGATCGAACCTCAAACTTCACCCAAATGCAAAGTCTAACCACTTCACTTGTATGAACCCCGATGACCAAATCCCCGATGTCTTCTCAGGGGTTTCCCTCTGCTCACGAGGACTTAAATCCTGTGCAACTCCTGTCGAATCGGACGGTTGACGGTTAACTGGGTGGTGATCCGACGACTCACGACCCCTGGAACTAGAACTCTGAATATAGTCGTAGCCTCCCTGATCCTCTAGCTGATCTGATAGCTGGCGGGATTCCGCAAATCCTTTCCATGAGATCCTGACCGTCTGTTCTCTCCTTTGTGAATCTGTGCATGAACCAAGCGTTCCCCCTACGCACAACTCACGATGCCTCCTAGACACTTCCAGTCGTAACTCCCCTGCACTATTCTTCAACCACTTGAAGACCCTATCCTTCCTAAGATTTCTCATGACTCTGAGTCTTAGAGAAGATTTTGTTTTGCGTGCACTCCTTGCGGCAACCTCCAGATACCTTCAAATATCTGAGAACCCTTCGACTCTGCGAACACCTGCAGCAACAGTCCTTCGATGCTTCGCTCAGATTCACAACTGAGACTTTCCTTAGCCTGTGCACTCCTTTCACGGCTCCTATAACCCAATTTCACTTCTGGGTGAACGAGAACAAGAGTTAAACTATATGAGCCTTCTGTCAACGCACTCCTTGCGGACGACTTCGACTGCACTCCTTGCAGGAATTCTTGCTCAGATAGAGAAACGGTTGAAACTCATTCCACTTCCTCTCAGACTTCAATCTCAACACATGAAATCATATACACAGCATAACATCAAATGCATGAGAGGAAGCAAACATCTATGGGTATATCAATCAACATACACACACAGAGAATAACACAACGCCATGAATTTGAATCAATTTCCTTCTATTAATTCAAGACATGTACATGGATGTTCTTACACGGCTCTCTACATGATCTTCTTCTCAATGCTCAGAATTATGTTACAATACACAATGAGGGTGCCTATATCCCGGTTCCCTCTTGCGCTCTCAAACAGTCTAATCTAGAATTAAATTTCTATCTACCTGCATTAACTACTTTAAATGTCATCTATCTACTAAGGACGAGAGTGTATGCCTCAAGGTCCATTGCAATATACAAGTGCGCCTCATCTTAATGGCTCTTTTAAGATCGCGCATCAATTTCCAAGGTGATTTCAAAATTCGTGTTGGCTTGTCCAGCTGTCCTCTTGCATTCCGCGTTGGCTCGCTTGAACTGGGAGATGCTCCTGCATCATACTCCCTCGCTTGAAAACTTTCATGGGATCCTATCCATGAGCTCCTGCACGATCTGTCCATGCTTCTGTATCTCCGCTTCAGTCTCCCAGGTGGCATATTCCACTGGATGGTTCTTCCATTTGACCAGATACTCAAAGTATTCTTTCCGCCTAGTCCTCTTGCTCACTTTCTTGTCCAGTATGCACTCCATCTGTGGCTTCTCTGCAACTGGAATTTTCTTTATCCACTGGATCACTGGCTGCTCATTTTCTGCTTCTGCGTCCTCAGGTTTATATGGGTATAAATCTGAGACATTGACTATCAGAGAGATTTCGATCCCATCGGGTAATTCAATCTCATAAGCATTTTCTCCCATTTTCTTCAAGACCTTGCATGGTCCAATTTTCTTCATCTTTAACTTATTATACGTTCCTCTTGGGAACCTTTCCTTTCTCAAATGTGCCAGAACTAAGTCACCAACCTCAAACTGAAGTTGTCTTCTATGCTAATCTTCTCTACGCTGGTGCTCCTGGCTTGCATTCTGCAACCGTTCCTTCACTTGGCTGTGAAGTTCCTTCATCGCTTCTGTGAAATCTTCTGCACTAGCGCTCCTAGTTGCAGTCTGTTTTGAATCCCTCAATTCAAAAATTCCCCTCGGTTGTATGCCATAAAAAATCTGAAATGGACTCTGTCCTGCACTCCTATTGACTGAGTCGTTATACGCAAACTCTGTCTGCGGCAATAAATTGTCCCAACTGTTGTGGTGCTCTGTCACCAAGCTTCTCAACAAATCTCCTAGACTTATGTTTACCACTTCTGTCTGTCCATCCATCTGAGGATGATAAGCCGAACTAAATAACAGGTTAGTTCCCATCTTCTTCCATAAGGTCCTCCAGAAATGCCCTATGAACTTCATATCTCTGTCCGAAACTATGCTCCTTGGTAAGCCGTGAAGTCGAATGACTTCTTTGAAAAACAGGTTCGCGATGTGAGTCGCGTCACTGGTTTTCTGACATGGGATAAAATGTGCCATCTTAGAAAATCTATCCACCACCACAAAGATTGAATCACAACCTCTTTGTGTTATTGGCAACCCCAATACAAAATCCATGCTAATCGCATCCCACGGCCTTTCAGGTATGGGCAATGGTTGATAAAAACCCGCATTATGCTTCCTCCCCTTCGAATGCTGGCAAATTCTGCATCTGTCCACAAATCTCTTGATATCTGATCGCATCCCTGGCCAAAAGTATGACTCACTCAGCTTTGCGAATGTTTTGTCCTGACCGAAGTGTCGAGCCAATCCTCCGTTGTGTTTCTCCTTCAGCAGATTCTCCTTCATGGAACAATTTGGAATACACAGCTGATTGCCTTTAAATAGCAATCCTTCTTGGATCATGTATTCGGCCCATTTGTTGCTATCTCTGAGAACTGGATTCTCAGTTGCTTCATACGCTTCCTTAAAGTCTAGGTCATCTGCATACATGTCCCTGAGATCATCAAAACCCAATGTTTTGACTCTGAACTCCTGCAACAGCAAACACTTCCTGCTCAAAGCATTAGCAACTTTGTTAGCAGTACCAGAAATATGTTTAATCACAAATGTAAAATTTTGCATGTATTCAACTCACTTAACATGCCTCTGATTCAACTTCTCCTATTGAATCACAAACTGTAATGCATGGTTATCACTGTATAGAATAAATTCTTTCGGAATCAAATAATGCCTCCACCTCTTCAATGCCTGTATGATGGCATAAAACTCCTTATCATATGTGGAATACTTCACCTTCGCTTCATTCATCTTCTCGCTGAAGTATGCTACTGGCATGTCTTCTTGACTTAAGACTGCCCCAATTGCAAATCCGCTTGCATCGCATTTCACCTGAAATGTCTTCAGGAAATCCAGCAACACCAAAACTGGTTGTTCTGTGATCTTCCATTTCAACAGATTGAAACTTTTCTCAGCCTCATCAGTCCAGTGAAAAGATTTGTGTCTTTTCTTCACTGTATCCATCATCGTTGTGCTAATTCCACTGAAATTCCTGATGAACTTCCGGTAGAAACTAGCCAAACCATGAAAACTTCTCACCTCAAATATATTCTTCGGTGATGGCCAATTCTTGATCACTTCTACCTTATCTAGATCCATCCTCAACTCATTTGTCGAAATAACAAACCCCAAATAAATGAGCTCTGTCTTCATGAATGAGGACTTATTTATGTTTATCAGCAACTTCTCTTGTTGTAACCTCTTCATCACAATGGCCAAATGCTTCAGATGTTCAGCTTCCGTTTTACTGAAAATCAGTTTATCATCCAGATATACGATAACAAATTTTCCGATGAAATCTTCCAGGACTTCATTCATCAACCTCATAAAGGTACTTGGCGCATTTGTTAAGCCAAACGGCATAACAAGCCATTCATACAAACCCTCGCTTGTCTTGAATGCTATTTTCCATTCATCACCTTCTCTCATGCGAATCTGGTGATATCCACTCTTCAAATCAATCTTTGAAAAGAATTTTTCTCCACTTAAGCAATCCATCAAATCATCCATTCTTAGCAATGGGAATCTGTACCTGATAGTTATCTTATTAATCACCCTTGAATCAGTGCACATCCTCCAGCCTCTGTCTTTCTTCAGACTGAGTATTGTCGGAACAGCACACGGACTCAAGCTTTCCCTGACCAAACCTTTGTCCAACAAATCCTGGACTTGTCTTTTGACCTCTTCATTCTCCTGTGGCGTCAATCTGTACGCGGATTTGTTTGGTAAACTGACTCCTGGTATGAGATCAATGTGATGACTCACACTCCTGATTGGTGGTAACGAACGAGGTAAATTGTCCACTACAATGTCAGCGAACTCTTCCAGCAGTTCCTGAACTTCTTCTGACAAATCATCCACTCTTGTGCTAGTCAGAACAATCTTCGGTTTTCTGACCACAATGAACTGTGGATCCTCCTTCTTCTTAACCTCGGTAAGGAGTTCCTTCCCACTCATGAGAAGTATTGTGTTGCTTACTTCCAGCTTCATGTCCTTATCCTTAATCGGAAGCAACATGTGTGTCCTCCCATTCTTCTCCAGGGTGTATGTGTTCATTCTCCCATCATGAATCACATTTCTATCATATTGCCATGGTCTACCCAGCAATAGATGACAAACATCCATAGGAATGACATCACATAATATCTTATCGTTATATCCCCCTATCTTAAATTCAACTAAGGACTGTTTGGTGACATTTACCTGATGTCCTTTTTGTAGCCACGAAACTTTATATGGACTTGGATGATCAGTCGTTTCCAACTCCAGCTTTTCTACCATCTCGATTGAAACAAGATTGTCCATGCTACCGCTGTCCACAATGACCTTACATGCCCAACCCTTGGTCTTGCAAGCTATTCTGAAAAGTCTGGTCCTTTGGACTGAACTTTCCACCTCTTTCTCTGGTGTCAAAAGGACGTTTCGCATCACCAGCGATCTTTCGCCTTCAGCTTCTTCTGCCTCAACATCTCGCCTCTGTGCCTCGGTGATGTGAGTCTCTCCAACCTCTTCCTTTCTCTCTGGACACTCGTAAGACTTGTGCCCGTTCTTTCCACATGTGAAGCATGTGATTACTCCACCTCTTCCTCTTCCCCGACCTCTAGTACGAGGAAAAGTATTATTATCAGCATACCCCCCTCTCTGCTCAGTATGCTGCCCTCTTTGCTCAGCGTATTTCCCTCGCTGTGAACTTCCACCTCTCTCTGTCCGAGTCTGAGGTTTCTTCCAGTCGTCCCTGGGCTTCTAGGTTCTTTCCTGGGCAACTGATTTGCCTATGGGATGACTTCTGCCTCTGCCCCTCTAACTCTGCTTTCGGCTCAGCTTCTCTTCATCTTTCGGAGCCATTTGATAAGCATCTTCCACCGTTTGGATGGTCACCATACTCATTTCATCCTGAATCTCATATCTCAGGCCATTCATATACCTGGCCACTTTTTCATCATTGCTTTCACGATGACCTGCTCTAATATTCAACCTGTAAAATTCCTCAGTATACTCCTTTACCGACATCAGCTTCTGTCTCAGGTTCTACATTCTCCTGAACAGAGAAATTTGATAGTCCCTGGGAATGAATTTTGCCTTCATCTTTGCAATCATCCTATACCAGCTCTTAATTTTCTGCTTGCCTTGGCAACGCCTATCCGCTTGTAGTTCATCCCACCACAAGGCTGCATGTCCTTTTAATCTCGTGACGGCATGCCTAACTTTCTTGTCCTCTTCGATATATTCATAGTCAAAATAGGTGTCTAGAGCTCTAATCCAGTCTAGAAGCTCTTCTACATCCAGATTTCCCTCATAAACTGGAATGTCCATCTTCACCTTTGCACCCATTCTTGCAACAACTTTAAGTAAGCGCTCATTTGCTACATCTTCTGCTAGGATTTCTTCTTCTCCATGTACAGCATCATCTTCATTTTTGGACTCACAGATATCTCCTACATCAGCTGAGCGCCTTTGTCTTATATCCATGTCCACAACTCTAGCGCGTAAGTTATGCAGATCTCTTCCTACTTCTGGATTCTGCACTTCTCTACCCCTTCCTCTAGGCGTTTCCCTTTCCTCCTCTGGATCGGGTGATTGCCTATCCCTTCTCCTTGGCGGCATGGCGAATTCTCCTTTTCCCCGCTACAGAAAGCAAAGAAGCTTTTCTAAGCTCTGATACCACTTGACGCAGGCGTGCCCTCAGGGCACGTCCTCTCACAGGATCTTTCCTCCTTCCTCGACCTGAAGAACTGAAAGATTCTTCTATTTCCCTATAGGGAAATTTTCACCCACGGAAACTCTCTCACGAGATCTCCCTTTCTTCTATCGCGAAATCAGACTTCACGATTTCGCGAGTCCTGTGGTCACGCGTTTGTTCCCCACAATTCTCTGAAATCTGATGTAAATCAATGTTGGCCTTTTACTTTGTTATCGGGGTTCCTTCTATCGGGATTTCGGCACTTGCGATGTCCAAAACAACTCGCTTTACCGACTCCCGATCCCCGATACACCGAAACTCCCCTGCTGCCTTAGCCTCCCGGGCTAAGCCTTTAGTCCACGCGACCTTCCCTTATATGACCGCGGTCATATACCTTATCGGGATTTCGGGGCTTCTGATATCAAGGTGTATGTGAGTCCTTATTCCCCAGACCCCCGATTCCCGATGCGACGTCTCTGAAAGCCTTTCTGCCGTAAACAAAATCAACGGATGTGATCATTTATTTGGATCAACGACTCCAGGTCTCCCTCGGGGTTTCGCGACTTCTAATGCCGAAGTGCTTTTACTTCCATTTTCCTCGATCTCACGAATGTCGATTCCCCAACAATTGACTTTTCCTTTCGGGGAATTTCCCGACAGCTTCGATATCACCCACGTGTCCCTTAAGATAAACGGCCCCGATATGCTCTCGGGCCTTTGTGACTTCAAATCCTTGATGCCTTGTTCTGATGAAATGACATCAATTGGGTCCCACACGGCACTCTCCTCTTGTCGGAGAATCGGAATGCACGATTTCGAGCTGTAAGAGTATCATGTCCTCAGGACCTCCGATACGCCAAACTCCGACTTCGTCAGATTTTCCGACACGCATCCCAAATGATGGACGGTTCATATCGAACCTCAGACTTCACCCAAATGCAAAGTCTAACCACTTCACTTGTATGAACCCCGATGACCAAATCCCCGATGTCTTCTCAAGGGTTTCCCTTTTCTCACGAGGACTTAAATCCTGTGCAACTCCTATCGAACCGGACGGTTGAGGGTTAACTGGGTGGTGATCCGATGACTCACGACCCCTGGAACTAGAACTCTGAATGCATCCATAGCCTCCCTGCTCCTCTGGATAATCTGACGGCTGGCGGGATTCCGCAAATCCTTTCCACGAGATCTTGACTGTTTGTTCTCTCCTTTGTGAATTTGTGCGTGAACCAAGCATTCCCCTTGCGCACAACTCACGACGCCTCCTAGATACTTCCAGTCGTAACTCCCATGCACTGTTCTTCAACCACTTGAAGACCCTATCCTTCCTGAGCTTTCTCACGACTCTGAGTCTTAGAGAAGATTTTGTTTTGCGCGCACTCCTTGTGGCAACCTCCAGATACCTTCAAATATCTGAGAACCCTTCGACTCTGCGCACACCTGCAGCAACAGTCCTTCGATGCTTCACTCAGATTCACAACTGAGACTTTCCTTAGCCTATGCACTCCTTGCATGGCTCCTATAACCCAATTTCACTTCTGGGTGAACGAGAACAAGAGTTAAACTATCTGAGCCTTCTATCAATGCACTCCTTGCGGACGACTTCAACTGCACTCCTTGCAGGAATTCTTGCTCAGATAGAGAAACGGTTGAAACTCATTCCACTTCCTCTCAGACTTCAATCTCAACACATGAAATCATATACACAGCATAACAGCAAATGCATGACAGGAAGAAAACATCTATGAGTATATCAATCAACATACACACACAGAGAATAACACAACGCCATGAATTTGAATCAATTTTCTTCTATTAATTCAAGACATGTACATGGATGTTCTTACACGGCTCTCTGCATTCTCTTCTTCTCAATGCTCAGAATTATGTTACAATACACAATGAGGGTGTCTATATCCCGGTTCCCTCTTGTGCTCTCAAACAGTTTAATCTAGAATTAAATTTCTATCTACCTGCATTAACTACTTTAAATGTCGTCTATCTACTAAGGACGAGAGTGTATGGCTCAAGGTCCATTACAATATACAAGTGCGCCTCATCTTAATGGCTCTTTTAAGATCGTGCATCAATTTCCAAGGTGATTTCAAAATTCATGCTGGCTTGTCCAGCTGTCCTCTTGCATTCCACACTGGCTCGCTTGAACTGGGAGATGCTCCTGCCTCACTTTCATAAGCTTGTAGTCGATTTTGGTTTCCATCTGTTTGGCAGGACAAGTTATAAGCTTTGCTATTTGCATTAGTTTACTGGTTATCTAAGGTAATACAACTTTTATTTACAAAAAAAAAACATGTAGAATTGTTTTAATTATTGTTATGGTACTATAAATGGTCATTGGAAAAGTTAGGAACCCAATAGATGCACAGCATGGATAACAGAAAATAAAAGGAGAAAAGAAAAAGAGAATACCACATTATGGTCTATGGATTGGCGATCATGTTGTCATGTATCCAATTTCTCTATATTTAAAATCTCTAGTTCATTTTTTAATAAACATTGTCGTTGTCTTTCAATGGTTTTGTAGTTGCATTGTACACCATGTTTATGAGATAGCAACCCTTAATATGTTTGGATCTACTACATTGATTTTAGTTTGAACAACCTAATTTATGGTGATTTATATAGAACATAACATAGTACTTGGAAATTGAGTTGCATTATTTCCTCAAGCTGGACAAAGAAAAATCTATGCAAGTAGTTGTGATGTCGTAATTGTTATATGAATCTATGTCAAATGATAGAATTTTGTGATATAATCTCAAATAAATACTACACTGTGTATTGGAAAGAAGACGCAAAAATATTGATTTTTGGCACTCTAAAGTTTAGGATTTCTTAGTGGCTTTGGCTGATAGACGGTGTGATCATGTTGAAAAGTGGCTTCGTTGTAACATTACAAAATTTTCTGGGAATATTGATGTACAAAATTTGCAACTAGAGGAAATTTTATCACTTGTAGAACTGAAACAGGGGCTCTTTGTGTGTTGTTGTAAATGTTTTGTAATTTTTTGGCTATGTGTTCTATATAAAGGCCATTCCTTTGATCACTCATGTGTGGGTAACCATTGTTCCGATGAGAAGTGCACATATTTCTCACTTGAATCACGCCATGGAAATGAAGTGGATGAATTCTAGCATTTCGCAAGTCATGGTGGGAGTTATGATTGCAAAAAGAAAAATCATACATGTATGAAGCTTTGTTCTTTATTTGACAAATCATCTAATTGTAGCAAATATTGTTCCTTGAAGGTTGGACATTGAAGTCTTTGTAAGTGTAATTTGCCTCAACATATGTGTAAGGTGAATTTTTCTCTTCCAAGATGCAAAAAATCCTTATGTGATACAAATTGAGCTTGGGATCATCAAAAGCATGCATGTTGTGAGAGATATTGTCCTAAAAAAAATACATCATGGAGGGGTGTCCTAGAAGCTATGGTCACAAAGATCACTTCCATGAATTGACAAGTGATGAACATTTCTATGGTAATGAGCATGTTTGTCATAAGAAATGTGAAGTGAATATAATTTGTGATATTTTCACTGAACTTGTGTGATAGACATGCTCATTTCAGGGTAGAAGAGGTTTCTTTGAGTATGAACATGTCTTTGAAAAAAATGGTCCAGAGAAGGATTGTTGCATTGTCATTCCACCTTTTCAAAAATACCATGATGGTGAGCATCTCCACACACTAAATCCAAATGTAGTGCATTGTTGTAAGGTAATATGTCAAGCCGGTAGATATTTTTGTCAAAAAACCATAAATCATGATGGTTTACATCATACGGTTCATGGGAACATGAGGAATGTCAGTTTTGCTTCAGAACATGAAGAATTTGATATCCAGGGTAGGAAATATACTTGGGGTGAATCTGATCTGGTAGAGATGTGTAACATGCATTGTAAAGCACAAGGTTGAGGCCACATTCATTTGATTCATTGTCCTATGTATGACAATTGCACGAGTTGTATCTATGATGGCTCTCGGCATGAGACAAGAAAATATGGCCATGTTGAGGATGTGCCAAAAGGTGAACTTACCCATGAGACTTATTGGAAGAAAATGTGGTTTGAATATCCATGTATTGATAATGATCATACAAAGTTTTATCTATCCAATCATCTATGCAAGTCTGAGTAGCATAATGAAATTGTTGGCAGTTCCTCAAGGTTTTACTACACATAGAAATTATGGCATGTTCCTGTGAAAAGAATTGCTTCAATGGCATCCTCTACTAGCCACATAATTGTAGGGTAGAAGGGAGGACTCCACGTTCTACTTGTTGTATATAGAGAGTGTTGTTTTTTATGATTTTTGAATCTCTCATGTGCCAATTTTGAGGAAATGTTCAACAATGGTAAGAACAGATTGGGATATAGTGGAGGTACCATAAGTCAAGTAGCTTTTGTTCAGTAGAGAATTCTGACTCGTGACTAAAATAGATGTTAACATAATTACTTTTGAAGTTACAATGCAAATGGAAGGAAATCAGTAGTCTTTTGAGGTACCAAGTATACATTATGTATTTGACAAGCAAATAAAACATTGCACAGTACTAAAAACAAGTAGACCATGATTAGAATAACCCACATAAAAATGTATGTAGAGATGCATGAAAACAAAAATGAAAATGTTGCATATCCAATGGAGTGGAAAATGAAGGCTAAATTTCATATAGAGTTTAGTACAACCATCTGGCTAATCCCATGGCCAAAACAATAAAATCCATTTGGATAGTGAAAATTTAATTGATAAAGTTAAGGTGATAAATCATCATCATGATCATCTACATTGCCATCGAGATCACAATCCTGATCACTCATGTAAGCATCTCTTAATTTTCTTCCTTGTCACCATACAATAGATTGGATTGATCATGCATTACATTTTCTCTCTTGGTCTCTTCATTAGAAATCACAATTTCTTCTTCAAATACTCAATCATCATCTTCAGTTACTTCTTGTAATGTTTCTTGTAAATTATTATATTGCCCATCATGAATTATATCAACATCTTCCATGAATTTCCTTTTTGAATGAGACTCTATTTGAATGACATACAGACATACTGGGCTTGTTACATGATCAATTAGAAATGACTGGTTAATTTGAAGAGGGAAAACATACGACTCATTAGTCTTTGATAAAATTTGACATGTATTTGCACGTACAACTCCATACTCATCATGTTGTACTGCAGATGGCTTGATCCATTTACATTTTAATAATATATGAGTAGTTTCACCATAATCAACTTGAATAATTTGTTCTATGAATCCAACATAAAAGTTATTTTTAGTGTCGTGATGAAATTCAACATTAACAATACAATCACAATTTTCCTTTACTTTGTTCTTTTCTTCCACTCTTAAATGACTACCATAAGCCCACATTCCACTGAAATGACAAGCCCATATATGTGGAGGTCATGAAATCTCAACTTCCTCATTCATTATATCTTGACCTTCTTGTTGTGCATCATTGATTGCATCAACAATCCAATCATCAAATTTTGGAAAAGAACCACCTCCAATATTCAAATCCTGAAATCTTCAGTTTCGAGATGGATGCATCCATGTTTGAATCTTTTCTTCATATTTTCTACATAGAATATGAACATGCAAGGCAGTAAGAATGATAATCACAATTTATCTATTATATCAAATTAAATAAATAATATTTCATGTAAATAATATTTCATCTATGCCACTTGTTGAATGAGTATGTGTTTTGAAGAACGTAGGCATGTATCATAGTTCTTTCCTCATGTGATAGCTTGAAACGATGTCCATTTCCTTATAACACTCCACCTACAAATTTCCCGCCGTATTAATCATCCCATACATGTCGATTGACATCACTAAAATCATCCATATATTCTGTGTAAAATCTTATGGCCTCTTGCATTAAATATCCCTCAGACATGCTACTTTCTGGTTTTGCCTTCTTACAAAAATAAATTTTTAAAACCTTCATATATTGTTCTATAGGATACATCTGTATCGCTCTTATTGGGCCACAATACTCTAGTTCATATTCTAGATGTATAATAAGATGCAAAAAAATATTGAATATTGTTGGTGGAAATTCCAATAAACAAAGGACTTCAATGACCTCTCCCCTCAAATTATCCAAGTTTGAAGGATATACCACATGAAAAATCATTATGATCTTCAATATTAAGCCTCACCTTATAATTCCCACTCTTGGCCCCTTTTCCAAACTTAATATGTTTGCAATAGGTAAAATATCCTCAATTATGACATGATAGTCATGGGTCTCGAGGCCTCTTAAGCTATTATTGTCAGTTTGGCTTCTAATATTACTACTTACATATCCAGTAGGAAAGTGAGTATGAGACATCAAGTTTAAGAATTTTGCATGTCATTCCTTTGTCCACACATAAGGAGAAATAGGTTTTCTATATTTTCCATCACCGTATTTTTCAACCCAGAGATTTCAATGAATCTTTAGTTATTTAAAGTAGAGACGTGATGAAACTCTATCATTTGCACCAAAAATATTTTCTATAATAGCAAAAGCTATGTTTTTCTCAGTATGCATAAAGTCAACAATATGCCTAATAGCTATATGCTTAAAGTATGGTAACTTATGGAATATGCACAATCATTTTACATTGTTATCATTAAGTGGATCATTTTTACTACCATAAATGCCACTACTATCAATAAAATGCATCCTTTTATGCATTCTCAATAATGTATCCACTTGTTATTGTTAATGGTGCTTCATAATTCTCTTCCTAACCATTGAAACGTGACTTTTGTCGATGATGTGGATGCTCCATTTTAAGGTAAGCATGATCTCCACAATAAAAACACTTATGCAAACTACTTGAGTGCCTCACAAAACCCTTAAAGATGCAAGCTAGACATCCATGGTATTCATGAACATTGAGACCAATCAATGTGCCATATGTGGGAAGATCATGTATTATAAACAATAAAGAAGCTCTTAAAGTGAATTGGATTGAATCGCCATCTATTAAAAATTGAATTGTGTCAATTCCTTTCCACAATTCAGCTATCTCATCAAACGATGGCTCTAAATAAACATCAATTGTATTTGAAGTTACGCTTTTATTTCCTGGTATAATCATTGACATCATTAAGAAGAATGGTTTAGTTGCTAACCATGGAGGCAAGTTATAATTTATTAAAAACATTGGCCAAGTTGACCATTTAGTACTTTGATATGAGAATGTGTTCACCCCATCTAGAGCTAAACCCAACCTTATATTACGAGGATATTTAGTGAAATTGGGCCATCTATTGTCAAATTCCATCCATATCTTAGAATCAACCACAAGTCATTATTTTCCATTGGTGCTATTATTTTGGGCATGCCATTGCATAAGTTCAACGATGTCTCGACATCTGTACATTCAAAGAAATCATGGGATTATTGGAAAGTGGCGAAGAACCTTTCTAGAAGATGAATTTGATTTCAACCCTAGTATATACCTCCCTTCATTACATTTCAGACATTCAGTCTCACTTGCAAGTTTTTTGTGAAATAATGCACAACCATTCACACATTTGTGGATGGTTTCATACCATAAGCCTAGCTTTGTGATTTGTGCTTTACATGCACTTTGTTTTGTTGGAAATGTGTAGTGAGGTGGTATCAACCGACGTAACAATGCCAATAACTCATCAACACTCTCAATTTTCCAACCATGCACCACTTGCAAGTTAAGAATTAGAAGGATTGTTTTTAAATGACTTAACTTGCAAGTACCATACACAAGTTTTGAAGCATCCTCGATCAACTTGTTCCAATCATCCTTGAGACCCTCATTCAACATTCTATCAACTTCAATCCCTTCATCTAAGATTCCCTCCTCTTCATCTATGTTTCTTGCCTCTTCAACTATGTTTGGTGCCTCTTCGTCTCTCATGCTACGCAATTGTATGTTATCTGGATAATAATTTTGAGGGAAAGGGCTTATATCGTTATGACAAGATTTTAGCATATGTTCATAAATCACTTTTCTTTTTTTCGTCTTCCCACCACGATAGTCATTGCATGGACATGCATATCTATCCAAGCTCTTTTGATTGGCTATTCTCTCATCATGTGCATGGCATTCATCAGTTGTCAAAATTGAGCATTGAATCATATTCAATTTTCTACATTCAATTATGAAAATGGTATATTAGTTAACAAATCTAGGACAACAATAACATTGGAACAATCTAATCATGTAGGAAAACCAGCATAAAGCATTCTAGAGTTCATTTGTCTACCTTCAACTATTTTGTACCAGCAATATATCAATTTTAGATTTGTAATACAATGTACACATGTTACAATTAATGTGGTGAATTGTAATTGGCATAAACAACAATATTAGACATTGGCATATCTATAACTTACACCAGAAAAATCCAAATTAAGGTCATTTCATATCACAATAAGGCATAGATCAAGCTTGTTTAACTCTTATTGGACAACCAATTATGATCTATGTGATTATCTCACAGTTAACTTAAAGTTACAATCTATAACCATTGCAACTAACTTCCAAGTAGAATCAATAGGAAAGAAAGCAAAAATTCATGTCAAACCAACAATATATCAAGGGTATTATTCTAGTCACAAAATGTTGTAATCCTTAAAACTTCTAAAATAGATCTTTTCCACATGGTGTCTCCTTGATTTATATGATATTAAAATGCTCAGGATATTGTAATGTGGCCCTAACAATCTCATCTATAGAGAATTCACCCACAACAACCCATTTTTCCAAAATCCCACCAGGAATATTCAGGGGCCTTAGGTGCATTAACGGCAATATTCTCCATTAATAATAAGACTATCTTCGAGCCATTTAGAAGTTGTTTGTGATTGAGTAAACAAGATTCAGTTTTACATAAATAAATAATTAGATCTTGTTTAGCTTCCTAGATTTATGCCTTTGAAGTTTATTCAACATCCATAAAATCTATAGGCTTTGGAGTTGCAAATTCATTGGCATGAATTGGATTATTGTACCATGTTGTAATTGTAGGACTGGTTGTTTGACAAGGCTTAGATTTATTTAGAGTAGCAATATGTATATATATTTGCAAGTCCAAATCCTGTAGATTTTATGGATGTTGAATAAACTTCAGAGGCATAAATGTAGGCAACTAAACAAGATCTACTTATATATTTATGTAAAATTGAATCTCAATGTTCACCATATTTGGAAAATGACAATTCTAGAGAACTGCAAGTAGTCATCAAAGAAATTTCATTGTGCCTAAGGAATTACACATGTCCCTGGGATAGATTATTTTGTATGATTTAAGAGGTTGAATTCAACAAACTATAAATGGGAACGCTTAAGTGATCCAGAAGTGGCCTATCTAGACATTTCCTTCTTGGAGTACCTGGGAAGTATTTTTTGTGAAGGGCTTCTTTCCACCACTCCAATTTACTCAAGACAAGTATCCAACTAGATTAGAATAAATTTCCTTGATCTAGATTAGATCATTATATTATTGTTTATCTATCTCACTACTTTTTGGGTGGAAAAATTGGAGGAATCAACTTGCAAGGCCATTTCGACGGTTGGTCCAAATTTAGAAATTTGGGTCTAAAATACAATCAGAAATATTTCAGAGCCATTTTGAGGCATCAAGCAACCTTTTTTTGTCCAAACCTTAATATTGATTAATATTCTAAATTATACATTTTGATACCTTTCCAACGACACGAATCATTTGTCAATCAGAGTTCATATGAGAAAGTTATGCCTCCCACAAGTTGACCTACCATATTGATCACCATGGTGCGAGTGGATGCCATGTTAGCCTCCATTACTTAGACATGTGGGGCTAGCCATGTAGTGTATTTTATAACAACATTCTAGAAGGTCCAAAACCTTATCACAATTGAAGGTTGGGAAAGTCAAAAACCTATCCCTAGATGGCTATTAGGCTATGTTAAAAACTGAGCCACTAGGAGGAGAAGGGGTTTCATTATTTTGTATTGTATATTGTTCCATAGCTTAGCAAAACATCAGAGAGTGGTATTATGTGAGAATAACAAAGGGTGAGAGATTCTTTAGCAGCCATACAGGTTATAGTTCAAAGGAAACTCCATAGAGAGTGCCTCTTTATTTGTACTTGCCTCATTTCTATACCAAAGAAAAGAGAGCAGGGCAGCCTCACCTTCTAGTTGGGTTTTCTCCCATATTGGGTTTCCCAAGTCATATCTTGTGTTTATTTGTGGATGGTGTGAATGTGTTTTAATTTTCTCTATTTTCAACATTTTGTATATTTTATTAGTGACTAAATATTATGGAGATATAAAGGAAATTAACCTTCATAGTAAAGATTTCAATATTTCATTAGATCTGTTGTGACGAACTATTCCAATGGAATATCCACGGAAGTTTACAGATCATTCCTTATTCACGAGAACCATATATCGAACAATAATCTCTCCTCACTCAAAGGGATCATAAATTATCTTTCAATTGAAAAAGTTCAATTTCCTATGATTTGATGGCTTCCCACTATGTCACAAAAAATGCATAACTATCTTTCCAATGTTATCAAGGATTCTTACAAATGTAAACAAGGTTGAGAATAGGCAATTGGGAGGAAAATTACATATTTGAAGAACATACATTGCTAAGCTAAGAAATTAAGAGTGAAAGCGGGTGCCCTGTAAAGGTTTTTCCTTAATTCCATTAATGTAGGAGACTTGGCCTAACCATTACAAGAGAAGTGAGGGCCCTTTGATAGAAAAGAAACCTGCTTGTACAAAGGCCACAACTACAATTTTTGAATTTGGTTTACAGTTCTAGATGAGCAAACTAAAGGATCAACATGATAACAAAGGACAATTATATTAAAAGACAATGTCAATAATTCTGTCATTGGACCATAGGATTTGATGAAGTGGCCAAGAAGTATTTTTTCTAAATGAAATGTTAATGGAATCCTCTCTTGACTTGTGACCTAGCCTACATATTTGTTGGAGGTTAGTTAGAAAATGGTCTTGTGTAGTTTGATTGGACATAAAAATGCCATCTATCTAGAAAATGATTGCCTCAAACATGACTAATGCTAGGTATAGACAAATACAAATCACTATACAAAAATGATCTAGGTTAGTTGTATGGAAATCATATCATAGATAGATCTCTCATCAATATCTCAATTATGGAGACCTATGGAACGACCGAATGGACATACTATCTGAAGATGTTTTGATCCTAAGTTGGTATGAGCAATCAATCTATAACAAGCCAAGTCGGGAAAGCACACAATTATGTAAGAACTTTTTATCAATGTAAATGAACATAGTTTTTCTACTTCAAAAGTGAACAAAATATCATATTACTTAAAATATACAAATATTTTAACATTCAGTTTATGAATAGTCTTTGTTGATTCTTTAAATGATATTTTTTGGAAATATTTGATGCTAACATGTGTCAATTATGTAGTAGAAGGGGATTTCGACTCCAAATTAGCTACCAACTACGATTTCTGATGCAGGGGCATCTCAAGTGAGCCAGCGTGAAAGCAAAAGACAGCTGGACAAGCGCCAGCGCAAATTTTGAAATTACCTTGAAATTGATGCGCCATCTTAAATAAGATAATTAAGAAGGGGCGCACTTGTATAATGTAACCGGACGTTGAGCGATTTGCTCTCGTCCTTAGTAGGTAGAAGGCATTTATGGTAGTTAATGAAAAGTAGATAGAATTCAATTCTAGATTAGACAGTCTTAGAGTGCAAGAGGGAAATGGGATATAGACACCCTCATTGTGTATTGTAACATAATAGGAAGCAGGATTGAGAAGAGCATAGAGGAAAAA
>ML781546.1:480805-493041 GCA_009831015.1 Picea engelmannii
GTTATGTCACCTTGTGACATTCCTTTAGGGTTATGTTTTAATGCAATGTTTATGAATTGTGTTACTCGTATTGGAATATTGGTGCCAAATTAAAGGTCATCCATAGTCAACCATTCATAATTTGCACTAAGTTGACTATGGTTGACCATATTGATTATAGTGAGTAATGGTTGACTATGGTTGACCATGTTGATTATGGTGAGTAATGGTTGAGTATGGTTGACCATGTTGATTGTGTTTAACCATGGTTTACTATGGTAATATCACATTGCGATGTTCATCTTAGTTGGATAATGTCAAATTGCTACATTCATTAATGGTTGTGTTACATTTTGATAAACATCTCCATTGTCTTATGTCAAATTGAGTCATTCCTAAATGGTTACATCGCATTGGGACATTCATTTAAGTTTAAGAAATGTCGCAAGTTAACATATTGTTAACCATGGTTACCACATGTGATTATGACTCATTGACTTTTAATGAATTGTTATGTTCCACAATGAATGTGGTTGACAATGGTTGATTGTTTTTCACCACAATGTGCTTGGTTGACCATAGTTACTATGCTGACATAGTCGAATTACTATGGTGTTTGATGGTTACGTTGAATTGGTCATATTCAATATGGTGAACATAGTGAATATGAATAATAAAAATCATTGTTCTATGAATAATATAAATAAGTTTTTTATCTCGTTTCATCATTTAAATTAAACATGCAAATAATTTGTTTTAATTTATTAATTTTTAGAGATTAAAAGTAAGCATTTACATTATTGTCATTCTCTTAAAATTATTGAATCTTATAGCATGCATGATTATAATATGAGTTCATCATTTAAATTTAAATTGCATGCAATTCATTAATTTTAATTTATTAATTTTTAAAACTAAAATAAAGCATTTACATTGTTGTTATTGTCTTCAAATAACAATAACAAATTCTAAATAAGGCTAGTTTAAAAAATATCAAATAACCATGATACTCTACATAACATTAAAAATAATTTAAAATTTAATAGCTTATTATTATTATTACTCTTCATATTTTTATGATAGTACATTTCTCTAAACTAAAAATGCACTCCATTAAATACCTCCAACATGCATAATCAATAAGAAATTTTAAGTAAGGCTAGTTTAAAAAATATCAAATAACCATGATACTCTACATAGCATTAAAAATAATTTAAAATTTAATAGCTTATTATTATTATTACTTTTCATATTTTTATGATAATACATTTCTCTAAACTAAAAATGCACTCCATTAAATACAATGCTTTAGTTTGTTTTAATAGTATATTTCTCTAAACTAAGAATACATTTCAATAAACGATTTTGACAATTTTTTTGATCTTGAAATCTTCTCATTTTCATAAGAACAAAACAAATTTTCCAAAACATATTTTTGTGATAATCCATTTCACTAAACTATATACACATTTCATTCAATATAAATATTTTTTTATAGAGTTTGTAAATCGAATTAAAATGTGCATTATTTGCGCAATGATTTAACTGCTAAAGTCTATGGAGGTATAAATACCTTACCCCACTCTGGATTTGAACCTGCAATCTCCAAAAATGAAACACATGTTATTAACCATTGAACTGTCAAAACCTAGAAAATTTGGGGGCTGGGAGCTCATGAACTTGCCATTGTTCAATTCGGCGCTCCTGGCAAATTCCTTTTGGAGAGCTGCCTCCATTGATAGTATCTGGCATCGGATAATAGCAGACAAATATTTGGGATCCTTACCGCCAGCTAGATGGATCCGAAAGCCCACTTTTCAGATGAGATTGTCTTCTCCCTTTTGGAAAAGTTTGGTTTCTTCTATTCCAGTTATTCTTCATTGGCTTGTTTGGAATCCAGGTGATGGGACTGAAATTCACATTAGTGCTGACAAAATTCTGGGCTTGGGAGACAGATCCCTCCTCTCCTCCGAGCTGCGGTATCTTCTCCGGCAACAAAATTTTAATTTTCTTGCACAGGTGAAAGTTCAGCCTGGGGGCCGCGCCCTTCCTGATAAATGGCTGGACAGTGGGCTTTTACAACTTAATAATCAAAATGCGTTGGAGTGGGACCATTATACCTCGGCCCTCAAGGAAGCTGGCGTTTCACTCTCCCATGGTCCGGATACAATAAGTTGGGCCGGGGGTGATGCTACGGGTAACTTTACCGTCAAAAACCTCTATAATGCTCTTATCAATCAGTGCTATTTTGTACTGGATGGCTCGTGGCTAACTCTTATTTGGTGTTGGGAGATCCCACTGAAAATTAAGTTATTCTTCTGGCTAGATGGAAAAGAAAAAACTCTTACCTGGGACCTGTTACGCCGGAGGGGATGGGAGGGGCCGGGCATCTGCCTCCTCTGCTACAGAGAATCCGAAGATATACTTCATTTATTGGTCCATTGCTCTTTTACACAGATGATTTGGTCACAGGTGCTCTTTCACCTTTCACTGCATTATACTTGGAGCGGCACCTCCCTCATAAACTGCTATGATAGATGGCTTGCTCAAACCTCGGCTCCAAAGACACTACCGACGCTTGTTTCCTGGCAAATTTGGAAGGCATGCAACCGAGCCACCTTTGACTCCAGTTCCCCTTCTCTTCAAATGGTGATTCAAAAGGTATTGATCTCCTTCAATTGGAAACAGCCTCGGCAATCACTTCCAAAGCTTAAAATCTGCGATTTGAATTTGATGGATGGCTACACAGTAGCATGTTTCGATGGTGTTGCTTTATCCAACGGTGGTTGTTGTGGTGCGGGGGGTTTCTTCAAAACCCACCCTTCTAGGATTACTTTGCGGTTTTTAAATTGCGGTGTAGGAACTAATAATAAAGCTGAGCTTTTGGGCTTATGGGCTGCCCTTTACCTTGCCTCCTGCTGGTCCATAAGTCATCTCCACGTCCTTGGTGATTCTCGCATTATCATTGATTGGATTTCTCATAAGTCCAAACTCCAATCAGTCCATAATGATAGTTGGAAGTTCAAAACGATGGAGTTGTCCAAATCTTTCGCCGACATCAACTTTTAGCATATCCCAAGATCTCGGAATAGAGAGGCGGACGCCCTCTCAAAAAGGGCTTTAAAGGAGGCAGTGGGCAGACTCTCGGTTTTCCATAGAGAAGATGGGATAGAGAGTCCTATCACTTCCCTAAATGTCTTTGAATGATGTGGGCTGTTATTTCTCACTGACTGCTGGTGATTGTTGTGGGGACCTTTCCTGCTGTTTTTTTATTCCCTCCTCCTTTTGGTTGATCCTGTTAGACTGTTGTTGTTATGTCTCGGCATCTTCCGGTGTTTGGGTTTTTCAGCGCTTAGGCATTTGTTGACTGCTCTTCATTGTAAAAATTTATACTTTATATAAATTGGAGTAATTTTCTCTTGGAAAAAAAAACCATTAAACCCACTCAACCCAATAATTATGGTTATTACTTTTTTCCTAACTATATCATCTAAGTAAACTTTATAACTAAAAAATTCATCCAATCATTATTTTTTAAATAATAATTTTTTTTCAACAAAAATATTAAACAAGACAATTATTATTTATTATATTAACTTGTATTTTTAAATTTTATACAATTATAACTTTTTAAAAATTCATTTATATGATGTATTATGTTAACTTCTATTTTTAAAATTTTCATTTATAAGATGTACTATGTTAACTTCTATTTTTCACTGTAGTTCTTTTCAAATAATAATTATAATTAAATTGTAACTTTATATAAATATACTTTGTAAATAAAGTGTATCATATTTTTTTTTTTATTATTATTATTTATATCTTTTTATATAGTAATTTTCATTGAATTATAATTTTTTATAATTTTATTTAAGAAATATAATATATTTATATAATAATATATAGTTTGAATGGGTCTAATGATTAAGAATATATGTTTTTTTCTAAAAAATGAGAAGTCAAATCTAGAGGAGGTGGATTAAAAAGTCTCATACACCAATTAAATGTTTAATTAATTGTAAAAATGTTGTTGTTGTTATCAATTTTTAGTTTTCAATATAGTTCATTTTATATAATTATTATTATTAAGTTATATTAAATTTAATTTTGTAAATGTATTATGTTTTTTTTTGTTTGTTAGTTTGTTCGTGACATGTGGGACTAACCTGTGGCTAAGAAACCGTGACTCGGGGGCATCTAAGCTGTCAAAATCACCGGAGAATCGCACCCGGCCTAAGCCACACCAACCCTTAACATGGTTGGATTTTTTGTCCCCGCAGATTTCAAACCGGTGACTTTAACATCACGGAGTGCCTTAACATCACACTTTGTCACCAACTGTTCTACATCTTGTGAATAAATGTACTATATTAATATACTTTTCACTAAAAATTATTCATTTAATTATTTTTTAATTAATCAAATATTTTGATAAAAATAAAACAGATAATCATAGAATTAATGTTTATCATGCTTCTCAAAAGAATTTTTTTTTTTCTATCATGATTTATAAATGATCTTTTGAAATTTACATTTTTACACTAACATCTACACTACATACTAAATTTCATGGTTAAAATTCAAAACTCTATTTCATTTGGAATTTAAAATTTAATTTAATTATATTTAAATGTAAAAACCTTCTAAAAACATAAAATTAATATTAAAAAGAAAAAACTATATACTAATTTTTATGGTTAAAATTCAAAAGAGTTTTTTTTTTTCTATCATGATTTATAAATGATCTTTTGAAATTTACATTTTTACACTAACATCTACACTACGTACTAAATTTCATGGTTAAAATTCAAAACTCTATTTCATTTGGAATTTAAAATTTAATTTAATTATATTTAAAATGTAAAAACCTTCTAAAAACATAAAATTAATATTAAAAAGAAAAAACTATATACTAATTTTTATGGTTAAAATTCAAAACTTTATTTCATTTGGAATTTAAAATTTAATTTAATTATATTTAAATCTAAAAACTTTACTTTATGTTAAATTTTTATCAATGTCTAAAGTTTTGATAATGTTTAACATAAATTTTATATTAAATTTTATTTTTGAAAAATAAAAAACTATTTTTAAATTTTTTTTATTTTTTCATTGATGGAAATAGTTGATTTAACTAATTTCTCATGTCTAAACATGATATTTTAGAAGAAAAAAATATATAAAAAAAAAAATTATAATTATAATTACATGTCGCTTTGTATGTGTATTAATGTTTTATGGCAATTTAATGATAATATGTACCACTAATGTTTAATTTAAATTTAATGATAATATTTACCACTGTCATGCGTGAAGTAACTTATGTATGCATCTGAGATAGTCTGTTTAAACCTAAATGCAGTGTCTTCAACTGCTCACTCGCCTGATTATGCACCACATGAGAATCCTGACAAAGATGGGGAGGGAGGGTGTCTCAAGGGAACTGATTGGCGATTTAAACTTGGGGGCACATGTCAAAACTTACACTACCCCTATTTTAAGCATTGAAAAAGGGTTTATGCCACATGTTAAGGGGAAATGAGTTGCTAAGAGGGATGGAGAAGGAAGCTGGTGAGAGTTCCTTGGGAGTTGTATTAGATACTCTCGTCCCTTCGTATCGGGACATAGCAGCAAAGAAACCCCTTCCAATTTATGAAGGACATACAGAGGTAAGCGTTATAAAGGAAGGAACTACCCTTAGGGAAGCGGGGCCTGAAAATCATTACACAGAGGGCTCTACGAAGAAGGAACAGTGGAGGGGAGGACTGGGGACAGAGGCTTCACCTATAAAGACGAAAAGTGCAAGGAAAAAAGTATTGGACAACAAAGGAGAGATAAACAAAAAAGGTAACAAAAAATCCGATTCGGGGCCTCTTAGAGGACTTAAATCCCTAGCCAGGGAAAAATAATGAAAATCTTGTCCCTAAACCTAAGGGGAGTGGGAGCGGCTCTGAAACTTGCCTCCTTCTGAAGATTACTAACTTGTGTATTACCAAACATTATATTTTTACAAGAAATTGTGGTGGTAGAAGTCAAAGAAAGAGCCTTTGTGTCAATACTACTACTCACTTGGTAATACTCTGTCGTAGACTCTATGGGGCAGTCAGGGGGTATACGTGTGGCCTGGAACCCAACCAAGGTTGTCCTAACTCCTTTTGTAACTACAGTTGGCATCTTCCTCGAAGGAACACTACAAGAGGGTAACCAGTCGAAATCTTTTTTAAATTGCTATGGCTCTTACACATATAGGAAATCATTCTGGGACGTTGTGGTAAACAATGGGATTTTAGCCTCAAAAAACCTTATACTAGCAGGTGACTTAAATTTCACAGTGTCAGCCTGTGAAGTGTGGGGAAATAAGGCAAGACTGTCCACCCTATGGCCAAGTATTTTAAAGGAATTCTACGGGACTTTGGGTTGGTTGACAGTGTTTCAATTCATATGGTTCCTACTTGGCGCAATGGAAGAGGTGGCTCATAAGGCATAGAAAAATGATTAGATAGAGTGCTAATGTCAGAGGAACTGGTCACTTCGGTAGGGAGGTACAGATCCTGGGTAGCCTACCCATACATATCAGATCATGCACCAGTTGTTTTGCAGTTCAATAAGGGTTAGCGATAGAAATCCTACCCATTTAAGCTAAACCATGTTTGGTTGGAGGAAAAGGGATTTAAAGATATTGTTTCATTGGTGTGGAAGTCTACAGAGTTCGACTCATAACCATCCCTGATGAGAAGACTAGTATGGAAACTAAAATTACTAAAGAACAAAGTAATTTCCTGGGAGAAAGTTCAAAAGAGGCTAAGATTTCAGGAGATAGGAGATGTAGAGACACAACTAGAGAAATACTATAATTCAAACGTAGGTGGGAGTGCCCCGGTGACAATGGACAACTATATCAAAGAGCTTGAAGCAAAAAGACAAAAATATCTACTAGTGGAAGAAGAAACGTGGAGACAAAAGAGTAGGGCTATCTGGATACAACAAGGTGACCAAAATACAAAAAAAAATCATCATTATGCCAATTTTCAAAGAAACAGAAATACAATTTGGGAGATAAAGGATGAAAATGGAATGAGCCATTTAGGACAGGAAGAACTTGAAATAGAAGTTGTGAGACACTTTAAAATTTTCCATGTTGAGTCTAGGCAGAACACTATTGTTGATCAGGTTGCAGTAGTGTGTTTTTACCCAAGTATTTTTTCGGAAACAGATGTTCAGGAACTTGAGAAACCATGTACAAAAGAATAAATTAAGCATGTTATGAAGTCCTTTGCCAAGGACAAAATCCCCAGACCAAATGGCTGGACGGTGGAATTTTTCCTTGGTCACTTTGAAATGATTAGGAATGAGGTTCTGGAAGTTGTGGAGGAGTCTAAGAGATCTGGAACGATGATAAGATCACTAAACTCGACCTTTATAACCCTCATCCCCAAGGTGGATAAGCCTATGAGTTTTGGGGGCTTTAGGCCTATTTCTTTGTGCAATATGGCTTACAAAATCGTTGGAAAGGTCATAGCGTGCAGATTGAAGCCTTTCCTATCCAAGGCCCTTTCTCTGGAGCAAATGGGGTTTTTAAAAGGAAGACAGATCTTGGATGTGGTAGGCACTACACAAGAATTCATACACAGTATAAAAACCAAAAACCTAAAAGCATTAGTATTGAAATTGGACCTACAAAAGGCATATGACTGTGTAAACTGGGACTATCTCAGGTTGATTCTTTTAAGGACTGGTATGGGCCTTTCGGTAACAAATTGGATCATGAGATGTGTTACTACAACATCCTTTGGAATTATGCTAAATGGTGAATCTACCACATTTTTCAACAGTGGACGAGGCTTACATCAAGGCTTCCCATTATCGCCTCTACTGTTCATTTTGGTGATGTAGGGCCTTAGCTTAATGCTCAAGCAGGCTCAAGCTGAGGGTAAAATCGTCGAGGTCAAGACCTCAATACTTCTTAAATGAATTTTGTAATTGTTCATGGATGATGTCTTGATTATGTCCAAAGCCCGAGTCTCTGATTAGAGGGAGATTAAATCTATTTTGGATTTATTCTGCAGAGTGATCGGACTAGTTATAAACCCTCATAAATCCTCTCTGCATTAGTCGAGTTTGATGGATTTTGAATTGGATTTTTATAAAGATAGTTTTCCCTATAACTTCGTTGACTTGGATGCAAGATTTCTATACTTGGGATTTTTCCTAAAACCTACAAATTATCGGGTGGATGATTGGAGATGGCTGATAAAAAAATTTAAATGCAGGATCATCCTTTGGTGTCATCATTGGTTGATCATGGGTGGGAGGTTTGTTTTGGTAAAATTTGGTTTGGAGAGTATACCAGTCTTTTGGTTGGGGATTGCGAACATTCCCAGCTTGGTGTTGGCTAGGATTAGATGGTTGATGTTTAATTTTCTGTGGTTGGGATGTGGGAATTCAATAAGGGTACACCTCTACAAGTGGGAGGACCTTTCCAAGTCAAAAGCATATGGTGGTTGGGGTATAAAAAAATTATACTGGTTCAGTAGGGCACTGGTTGCAAACACCCTTTGGTGATGCCTAATGAGGGATGGACTTTATCATAGAGTAATCAAGGATAAGTATCTCTCCTCCACCTCGGTGGTTTCTTGGCTCAGAAGACCCACATTAAGCTTACGAAAAGTCTTTAATATATGGATATGTTTACTTAAATCCTTTCATGTGGTGGCACATTGGACAGCATGGAAACCATGAACAAGTATGAATATATGTCTTGGAGAAGACATGATTCAGGGGCTGGGAAATAGGTCTTTCTTATCTGGTGTTCTCTTAGAATTGCTAAGGGGAAGAGGCTTTCACTTCCTTTTATCAAATGGCAGAACCGGGCAAGTAAGGGTTAATTTGGGCTCAGTGGAAATCAACTCTAGATTTGGGATTTGTGGGAACATAGGCAGTTGAATGGGAAGGATTATATAGAGCATTGAAGCAAGCAAGTATATTTTTGACGAAATATCTATATGAGTTAGTGTGGACAAGGCATATCTCCACACGTGTAATCTCAGCCAAAAATGCATATTATGCCATTGCTTTCAAAATATGGAACAAGAGCGATAAATGGTAGCATGGTGGTTTATGGAATTGGGATTTGGCATTAAAGTTGAAACTTTTCACATGGTTAATGATGGAAAACAAGATCCTCTCTTGGGAAAATTTACAAAGAAGAGGGCATATTGGTCTAGGTATTTGCGCTCTATGTAAAAAGGACTTGGACACGACTCAACACTTGATGATAAATTGCAGGTTTACCCAACAAGTATCGAAATAGATGTTAGCAGCAGTAAATTTAAATTATGTCTGGTATGGTACAAACTTACAGTTTTTTTTAAGGAATGGTTTCATTGGCATCCAAAGTGGAACACGCTTCCTTCCATAATTAGTTGGCAAATCTAGTTGGAGCGAAACTCTGTGATATTTGAGAATACCCAAGCAACAACAGATGCAGTTTACCACAGGATCTGAGGTTGGATAGGGAGTACAAAGGTGAGCATAAACTCGATCTTAAAACTCAAAGTCCCACCGAAGATAAATGATGGAAGACCAGTGGGCTAGTTCGATGGAGCAGCGCAGCGAGGAGGTCAACTTTGTGGGGAAGGGGGAGTTATAAAACTAAATAATTATTACTGCACAAATCGATAAGTGCTGACACAAACTAATCTCCCTAACTTCAACAAGAAATTAGAACAAAACATAGCAAAATACAAGCTTCTCCTTAGATTTCATTGTAATGTAAACTAGTTCAATGAGGGATAAATGACATATCATTTAAACATCGTTTGATCCTAGCTAGTGTTGTCCTTGCTTTATATTTAGGTTTGCGGGATGTTGAATCTATTAAGAAGCACAAACCAACAAAGAGAGAGAGACAATATATATATTCCAATGAAACCTATGCATAAGATCAAGGAGTTATGCAATAAAAATAGAGACACTTTTATAGGGAATAAATATATTACTGCATTATATTGATGAAAGTGGAGAATACAACCTATGCCTTGATGTTGCAAGGTCCCTTCCAATGGCCCTTTTCCTCAACACACACACCTTTTCTCCAATGCTTTTGATGAAGAGTATTCACAACCTGACTTGGAAAGCTAAAGAAAAACTATCACAAGTACAATATTCAGCAGAACTCTTCATGCATAAGCCAGCCTAACTTTTCCCATGAGAGATCCCTCTTTATATAGATTGAAGAGGGATGGATGAAGAGATTAGGATGATCCCACTAAATCAGAGAAGCTAGTGAGATCCAAACCAATCGGAGGCCACCTCATCCTTTCGAATATTCCATTCTAGAACATTCAAGAATTTCACCTTTTTTCTTGTTTGAGCATCGTCCCACCCTCAACATTAAAAGCCTGCGATGACGACGCATGCCATTGTGGTGTAGCATGTGATGATCAAGGATCTTCACCCCCTTAACATTTGGAAAGGTTGGACGAACTTCTTTGGTAGGGTTTTCAATAAGGGAAAGATGATTCCATTTCTCAGGGGAAAGTCTTATTTCTTCAATAGCCTTCAAGGAATAGAGAAGTAGGCAATACACATATCATCAATGATCACGGAGGTGATGAAAATAATGTGTAACAGAATGCCCCCCAAAGTATGAAGTTGGAACACGTGACAATTGAAATACTTTGTAGAATGTGTGTCTCGAGAACAAGGACCACATTAGTCGGAAACATGTCAACAAACAAGCATTTGCATAATAACATGCCATTTACTAAGGTAGGAATTCTCATACTCAGACTACAAGTGACTCTAAGCATAAGTGTCAAGTGAATCATGGCCACCAATTATACACTCTGGATCCATGTCATTATGATTCAACACAACCACGAGAAATACATTGTGGATCTATGCTATAAAGACTCAAATTTGGATATAGCCACGAGAAATACATTGTGGATCTATGTATCAGAACAGACTTAGGAATACTCCATCGCAACCTGGATCCATGTGACAGTATCTAAGGTCTTCATTTCCATCGTCCCAAAGTACGAATATATCCATGTGATTACAGGTTTTGAAGTCGAACACGGTAGAAACCACTTGATCATCAGTCATTAATGGATATCGTTAACAAGTGCAAGGGGAAATCACCATTGATGTCAATGACCCTCAAGGTACTCTAGTACAATCCAACGAATGTGAATTAATGAGCTGAAGTTGAACACTCAATGGAATTTTCCAATCAAGGGTCAATGATGGGAACCCATTGTCGAAAACGAGGAAAGTTACCATTGAGGCATGTAGGCTCCAAGGTACTAAATTATTTCTAAGTTTGATTCCTGGATAATGAGTTAAAGTCGACAAGAAAAGATTCGTCATAGGAGGGCCTTAATGTATCCCCCATCAATGACACGAAACATGTAACAGATCTGAAGTAGATCGGAGTATAAAGTGATTCAGGACTGACTCAGGGAAGGCCGACATGGTAAGAGTTTGAGGACTGCAAATGGTTGACTTGATAGAAGTCTTGTTTAGGTTGAACTTCTCTTGAACATATGAATGACACGAAAATTGTCTTGGCAGCATTGACTCAAGGAGGACCAATATACAGACTTGTGGATGATCAAACGAGAGACAAATGGATTTCCCAACCCAGATACAACAATGAAGAGGGGTGTCATGTTCAAGAGCGACTTACTGCCACTAACACAGATACAGATATACATTTCTTTCCCAATTTCCCCCCACCATTTCTGGCGAGTACCTCTTTATTTTTACACAAGCTTGAGGAGGATAACAGATGCTTGAAATGTAAGCTCATCCTTCGAATGAGTCCCTCGGTGTATTTTTAACGAACCCTAGGAAGGAGTGGTGTTGGGGAAATTCAATTGCTTAAATTGCTTTCATTTAATTATCAACCAGAGATGCTCGTAAGCTTGTGATGATGCCAGAAAAATATTTATATGCAGGAGTAGGCATCTAACTCTAATCAAAGAAAATTCAATCAAATCCTAACTCTTTCATTCCACTTAATAAGACTTAGTTGTTGTAGGAAAGAAAACACTAGCTCCCTTTCAGGAGGTCCTCTCAAGATGTTTCACAAAACCTATCAACAATCAAGATCATCAAGAAAACACTCATGCATTGAAAATAAATACACTTAAAAAGGCTTAGTTGTTGTAGGCATGAAAACACTAGCTCCCTTTCAGGAGGTCCTCTCAAGATGTTTCACAAAACCTATCAACAATCAAGATCATCAA
>ML781546.1:493484-510736 GCA_009831015.1 Picea engelmannii
ATGGGAAAGAGAAATATGGTTAAAAGTGAAGTGAAAGTGAAGTGAAAGGTTGGTAAAAAGATGGTACTTTGGCGACCCAACAAGTGGTTCGGTCCCATATGGGCCTTTTGATGTTTGTTTTACGAGTCCAAAGAAAGAAAACTCAGGGGTTTTTCATGTTTAGAGAGTCTGAAAAACACTTAAAGAAAAATCTAAAATGTCATTTTTCATAAAGTAGTCTGATGAGACCGAAAAATTGATAATCTACTGCTCATCAGACATTTTCTTCAAATACTTTTACGAGCATGAAAAGAACAAGATCAGTCGGCTATATTTTCATGTTTAGGGAGTTTGAAAAGAGCTTAAAGAGAACTCTAGGGGGCTTCCTTTTTCGTATAGCCTTCACGAGTCCAAAAAGTGATAAAATTTTACTCAGTTACATTCTCATAGTTTTATGAGCATGAGAAAAAACAAAGACTATGTTCGATGTTTTTTACTGTAAAAACATAAAAGCATATATACATCAAATGATTTTGCAAAAACACGTAAAAAATGATAAAATAGTTGATCCATATCAAAATTGCAATCGCCCGACCTGTATCGTGTAATATTTACACTTTGAAAAGTTCATTAGGTTTTAACATAGGTGAAAATAGTGAAAAAAAAATTAATTTTAGGTTAAAAATGGTAAAATAGGTTAAATAAGTCAAAAACAAGTTCATTTTACCATTCCATTTGTATTTTCACCAAAACTAGTGTCAAAACCCTTATTTTCCTTCGATCTTCAAGCGACGATTCTGGCGCGATCTGTGGATGATTTCTTCAGCCGTCTCTATGAGGTTGGTGCTCTTCCTTCCCTCTCTCTTTCTATAGCAATTTTTTCAGTTTTTATGGTTATTTTTTGAGTTTGTGGGAAAATTTCCAAGGGAGAGAGAGCCTCCAGATCGTCCCAAGCTCTCTATATCGGGAACTATGACAATCTGGGATCATCGCGGGGGTTACACTAATGGAGTGCAACGACGTCGCACTGTGGTAAACTTGGGACCTGCGATGACCGCAACTCAAAAATAAAAAATAAAGAAAGAACTGGGGAAGCTCCCAATTTTAGATTTTTAATGAACTAATTCATCTTTAACTATTGTTTGGAAGACTTTCCACAGTTCATAATGCTCGAATGGTGGGAAAGAGAGCATGAAGATGAAGATTACATTGCAGGGAATGATCCCAACACAGTCATGGCACTGCGGGAGTGCGGCTTGCTTAAGTTATTCAAAGTGCGGGGCATGAGGGCCCAATTAGTTCTATTGGAGCACTTAGTTCAAATGTGGGATCTGAATGAACAAGTTTTTCATGTCGGGATACATACACTCACTTAAGAGATTGACGACATCTATTTCTTGACCGGATTATCTCGTCATGGGTCTTGAGTGTCACTATCAGGAAGTAGAGGAGGAGGTGAACCAATGGATTACTATGTCGCACAACACTGCTCAGCTGGTATGGAGAAACATAGTGGTAAGGTTTCCATAAAGGATGTCCTTGACTTATCTTTGAGGACAATACTCTACACCATTACCTGTGTGTCAGGGAGTGCAGCTCCACACATGGAATTGCAGAGCCATTTTCAGTAAGTCATTGATTGCATGGATCCCTGAGTATTCAACTGGTGTGAGGGCCTCCTCAAGAATATGAAGAAATAGTTAACAAAGTGCAGGACCGATCAACTGAAACAATTTGGATACAGATCAACTTTGGTGTCCCTTTTCCTAGAAAGGGTTCCAATTTTTCGCCTTCGGCATGTGGATTGGGGTGTTCCCGCTCCACGGGATCCTCGGATGAAGAGATGGGTTGACTTGATGGCACGCCATGGTGGCGTCCCAACCATTACATATGGTCCTATCTTCTTCCAGTGGTTGAGAGATTAGTGTATCATGATCGAGGATTACGCCTATGCCGGGGTTGATTTCCGTGGTGATCCTGACTTGGCACTACCTAAGGGTTCACAATGGGGAGACATAGGTAAAAAGGACTTTTTCATTATATATTCTTTTTTGGCATTTTAATTATGGAATTTTTATGTTATGTATATGAGACTAATCAAAAGCTCTCGAAATGTAGATATGGCACCTTTCAGGCCTCCATTATCATCTCCAATCTAGAGACGTGGGTAGATAGGCGCAATGGCAGGTCGAGTATTAGCAGCTGAGGATATCAAGGTGATCGAACACAACCTCAAGGGATTGACTATGGACATCCATGAGATTATTGTGGATGAGTTACATCGACGTTACCAATGCCATATCATTGGTGTTTCAACATTTATTGGTCGATTTCTCTATCATGTAGCATGGGCAGTGGTTTGTTATCATGAGCAACATCCATGATACATATGTATATGAAGCCATGTGCTTCAACATTTTGATCTCGGGACACACTTTTTTGTAACTTTTTGCGTTATAATACAAAACTTCTACCAGCTTACTTGTCTTTATGTGTTTGTGTTTATAAATTGCGCAAATGTCTATCTAAAACATAATTGGCTAAAGCATCTATTAATGTATTTAGATATCTAGGAATGTGTTGATATTCAATGTAATCAAAATTCCTTTCCAAGAGACGAATTTTCAAGTATACCCATAATAGTGTAGGACTTCTGATGGAATAGATGTTGCTTAATTGCAGCACCACAAGTTGTACAATTAGATGATGGATTCCAAGCGAAATGGCGTCAGTTAATAACTCAATGACCGCACTATATTCTGCAACATTATTAGTTGCACGACCAAGGCAAATACCATGCAGACTGATCAACTCATTCGTAGGTGCATATATATCCCACGCAGCAGACGCAAGATTTTGAGTACTACGACTAGCACCATCAACAAAGCTAATATAAGGTAGCGAGAACGCCGACATCTGGAAACCAAGCACAAGGCCAGGTAAGCAGTTTGAGTGCAGAAAAAGAAACGACAAAAAGCACACTAGAGTACAATAAACTAAAGTACAAAGCACTCATGCAAAACACTTTAAGCATAGTACTTCTTTAGGTAAATCCCATTTCTGAGTTCACCCAAAGGAATTCTATCATAATCAACCAGATTGTAACCTCCTTTCTCTAACACTCGTTTAACGATATAAGGACCATGCCACATGGGCTCAAATTTACCTGCCCCCAACAAATCATGATCTTGGTCATAAAGGAGAACCAAATCACCTTCAGAAAAAACACGAGGTTTAACATGTTTGTCGTATTGAGCTTTGACGTGTTTCTTCTAGGTTTCTATTACTAACGCAACATCACGATGAGTCATGTCTAATTGCATTAAATACAATAGATATTCCTCTTCGAATGTGGTGTTGGGGTGAAGTTCGACGTCTAGCTTCAGAGATGGAATTTCACATTCAATCGAAAAAATGGCTTCGATACCATTTACTAATTGGAAAGGCGTGAACCCTGTAGTAGATTTAACTGATATCTGATAGGCCCACAATGCCAAAAAAAACATTGTATGCCAACTTGACTTATGAATCCCTACCATCCCCCGAAGCATAGTGGTTAAAACTTTGTTGATTGCTTCAACTTGGCCATTGGCGTGTGGATAATAAGGGGTCGATTTTTCATGTCGTAAACCTAACTTATCAGTAATCTTAGACATCATAAAAATGCGAAAATGGGTGCCATGGTCGGTGACGATGGCTTGAGGGACACCAAACCTAGTGATGATATGATTGAATATGAACAGTGTTGTAGTTTTCCCGATGTTATCAAATGTAGGCATCGCCTCAGGCCACTTAGTGAAATAATCCACAACTACAATGATGTATCCATGCCCACGACCAAGTGAGGGTTACATGTCATGAATTCAATGCCCCATTTAGAAAATGGACCAATGGAAACTACAGGATAGAGAGGATCAGGATGAGATCGAATCTTATTATTATAGTTTTGACAAGCTTGGCATTTCTGAATTGTGAGAATGCAATCCTTGAAAAGTGAAGGCCAGAAGTAACCAGCTCGTAGGATCTTTTGGGCAGTGGCATACCCATAGATATGACCACCACATGCTCCAGAATGATAATCATTTAGTGCTTTCTTAGTTTCATCATATGTCAGACATCGTCGAAACACAGAGTTAATACCACGACAGTAAAGGGTATCACCAAGAATAATATATTGATGAGCTTGATACCTAATATGACGACGATCTACATGAGATATATCAAGTCAAAAAGTTTGGGTTTGGAGATAAATGATAATGTCTCCATACCATATATCGTCTGAACTGATCATAAAGAGAGATTCATCGGGAAAATAATCTCCTGCCACATTTTTTCTATCAGCGGAGGGAAGGTCACATATCAACTCAACAAAGACCAAAGATTTCGTTGACTTGGCTTTCTCAAACTCCTGGAGAATGATAATCCATTTGGAGTATTTTCCTCCTAGCAATTGTCATGTAAGAATATGTTTCATAGGGTTGCAATTAGAAATAATCGTGGTTTTGCGCAATAATATATAGTGACGAAAACGCTGGACAACTTGAACATCCACCAAGGACAATTTCTCCACATGCATGTATTTGATTTCGGTGGTCATAAAATTTTGACTTAGATAGTAAATGACATGTTCATCATGTGAATCATACTCTTGGACCAGAACCATGGCGATGGTATGGTCTGAAGCAGCCAAATATAATAAATAATCTCGACTATAATATGGGGGAAATCATAGTGGTGTGCGGGTTAATGCAAGTTTCAAAGCATAAAATGCTTTGTTGGTGGTGTCATCCCACACAAAATCATGACCCTTCTTAAGAAGTTGAGTGAAACCTTTCATTAGTTCGACATAGTTAAGAATGAATCATCGTAGAAAGTTTGCTTTCCCTTGCAAACTTTGGAGTTGGCATAAGGTAGAAGGAGGAGGAAAATTGATGATGGCTTCAACCTTCAATGGATCCACACTGATCCCATGCGTGGAAACAATAAATCCTAGAAGTCGTCTAGACTCCACACAAAAAACACATTTATGTGGATTCAATCGTATACAATAATATCGACATCGGAGGAAAATGGCTCGTAAGTGTGCCGGGTGATCTTGACGACTCATGGAATGTGTCGGTAAATCATCAAGATAAGGTTGTACAATATGCTTGATATCGTGAAAGGCATAAGAGATAGCTCGTTGAAAAGTCGCACCAACATCCTTGAGACCGAAAGGGAGTTTACGGTACGCAAAGGTACCCCAAGGGAAAATAAAAGTAGTTTTATACTGATCCGCGAGTAAAATATTGATTTGATTATAGCCGGAAAATCCATCCATCAGAGAGAAGATTTCACTTCCGACACAATCATCAACGATTTGATCGACGAAAGGGGTTGGATAATTATCTTTAGGGAAAGCCTTGTTAATATCCCTATAATCAACACAAACATGAATCATTCCTTGTTTCTTCATGGCCAGAACAAGATTGGACACCCAATTAGTCAATGCTACAGGGTAGACAAAACCAACTTTAAGAAGTTTCTCAACTTCAAGTTTGATTGAAGCGGATTTTTGTGGATGAACTGAGCGAAGTTGTTGTCAAACGGGCTTAGTGTTAAGGTGTGTCTTAATTTCATGTACGGCGATATATGGATCAATTCCAGGCATCTCTTCATAACTCCATGCAAATACATCACAAAATTCTTGAAAAAAGGCCTTGTAAGTTTGGATCTCATCGGGAGAACATGAGGCACATGTTTGAACATTTTCCACAATTCCAGGCTTAATCAAAATATCTAGAGGGATAGTGGGTGAAATATTTCTGAGGTTCCCTTCATACAAAACATCACGTGTTGGTTCGAAAACTGGGGGGAAATTAATAACTGTGTACGGATTCGAAATCCATTGATAACTCTCGATAGTCTCGGGTTCAAGGAAGAGGATAGGATGATGATGCCCATCATCCCATGGTGTGTCTTCCACATACATAACTGCCATGATTGTTTCATCAGTGTGAAATGGATCAGGAGACATATCAAAGAGAGAATGAGGAGAAGGAGATGTCGATTGAATAGCTTGATAAGCCAATTCAACCAGACTTAGTGGCATTTGTCCTTAGTGGAAATTAATAGCTTGGATTGGACTTAGTGGAAATTAATAGCTTGATTGAATAGCTTGATAACAAGGACATTCTTCCAAGCTAGGTACTATCCAAGGGTCATAGGACTCATGGATTTTGTCGACACTGGTCGAAATCATGTTAATAGAAGTGACAAGAGGGGGAGGAACATCAGGTGGTGGAATGGAGAAAGTGCCCATTAACGATGAATCTTTTAAAAGACCCACACCAACATTCTCATAACCAGGAGGTGTTTTTGCTATGAATGGAATGTTACTAATGCGTGAATCAGAACTAAAAAAGGCAAGTTAATCGACTGTAACAAATTTAAATTGGTGAGGGAAACATATCACAAGGAAAAGAGTAGAAACAACTACACACATAGCATCAATCCAACTACGGCCAAGTAAGAGGTTGTAATCGAGAGGTGCATCAAACACCTCAACATCAACAGTAATCGATTTTCCTTCTAATGCAATAGTTAATGCAGGAAGAACACCATAAGTTTTGTACCCAGTACCATTAAACGATTTTAACATGTTATGTGATTCGGTAAGGGCAGGAGAGCCAATGGCTTTCCAACAGGTGACAAACATGACGCAAGTCGAAGCTCCTTCATCAACAACCATTCGACAAATATTCTTGGTTTTCACAATTACTTGTATTTGAAAAGCTAATTGATGAGGAAGTCTTGGGATGTGATCTTCCAAGTCAAAGATTATCAAATTTGTGTCAGTAGGATCAATTCCATCAATAGCCTTTAACAGTGCCTTCTATTGAGTAGGACAACTTTGAAGGACTTCAAGATTCGACATCGCAGACGATGCCTATGCAAGATCTTCTAAAATACTGTAGTTTTGAGTTGCACGTGCATGTGGGTTAAATGACGACTTACGAACGACGACTTTAGGAGGCATAAAAATGATTGTATCATGATTAGGTTGTTCGATATGAAGAGGACAATTGGGAGGCGGAGCTGACGGAGGATGTTGATCATCAACTTTCTCTTTAGAAGGAGAATAATCTTTGGTTCGAGTAGCGACAACAACTTCATTTTTCTTGGAGTCACTAGTACACATAAGAACATAAGAGTTGGTAGAAGGAGAAGGTTGGTCATGAATAACCATTTGGGCTTGCTATTGAGAAGGAAAAGGTTGTGACAAAATGACAGGCGTAGGGGGAGTTCCAGTTCCTTGGAGGAATCGAGTAACTTCTGCACGTCTCGGACAATCTTTCGTGTAATCGTCCTCGCCATAAATAAGGCAAGGATAATGAGGTTTTTGCTTTTCTTTATCATCAACAAGTCGAGTTTTCGGTTTATTTGTTTGTTGATTATTAGTTTTATCCTATTTATTCTTACCCTTCCCTTTCTTCTTATTTGGAGATTTACCGGTAGTCGTAAGTTGGACTCTATTCACCTAAGAGGTTTTACCGGGAGAAGCAGTAGGAGGAGTAGAATTTTGTACACTAGTAGTAGTAGGTTTGGGATTGTAATGATTGACTTGTTTTGTCTGAGTCTCAGCATGAAAACTGGAAATCACACCATCAACAGCATGAGATGATACTCGAAACATTGGGGTTGGATTTGTAGACAGGTGAGGAGCATCAAGGATCAAGTCATATAATGTGCATGTTTGAGAATAAACGAGATCTAAGTATTGAGCACGACTGATCGCATGTTCTTCAGTGATGGCACCCTCCATGGAAACATCATGAGATATAGGACTAATGAGTGACTTTTTTCATCCACTCAACCAATAATTGATCAAGAAGTGGAACTTTTATCAATCGTCGTCTCCTCCTCCACTCATGAATATGATCTGAGATGTGGGTAGAAGAGGTTTGTTTAAATGAACTTAAAATTTGTGTTCATGTCTCATATTGTATCAACAATTGGTAATGTGTCAAGAAATCCATGGCTAAGTTGTTGAAATCATTGAAGAAACCTCTTGTCAATTCGATATACCATTTGGCAATCGAACCCATAAGAGTGTGTTGGAAGAGATGTAGTTGTATGGAGTCATCCATTAAGGATTTGGATGAACACCAAAGATGAAAATTCATGACATGATTGTTTGGATATTCTCCCGACCGAGCGTCAAACTTTGGTATGTCTGACGGTAATTTAACAGGTATAATCAGCCAAAAAGGAGAATGTAAGATAGGATCATTCAAAATTTGAGACAAATCCGGTAAATCCAAAGTAGCTAGAAAAGGAAATTGTATGTTAACTTGAGGAAATTGATAATTTTGGGGAGGTAATCCTGTAGGTATATCAGTATGACCATAAGCTGTTTGAAAATAGTTAGAAGGTCTGTTCAAATTCAGTTAAGGAGGATTTTGAGTTAAGTGGCCAAATTAGTTTGTTGATTTGGCATGTCGCCTTGGAAAGGAGCATTAGATTGGAAAGCTTGACCCCGGGTAGGGTTTACAGTCCCTAGAAAAGGCTTCCCGAGATAATAAGGTACAAAAAAATTGGTTTGAGGAGTTTCCCCCCCAGGCAGTTGTTGATTTCCTTGGAAAGGAAAATTCCAAGGTTGGGTTTGTAATCCAGGCGTATGTTGCCCGTAAACTGGGTTGTGTCCCCCAACTTGGGGTGGACCCCCAGATGAGTATCCTCCAACAGGAAGTTGAAAACCAAAAGTAACAGAATGACTTGTGCCTCCAAGAAAATTGGAGCTACTTGGGCCAGGACGATTAGATCCTCTAGGTGGTGGAGGAAGACTAGGCCCTCCAAGTAAAACCTGAGTAGGAGTAGGAATGAAACCACTAGCATCATTATACCCAGGTGGAACAAAAAGACTAGGTCCTCTACATGGACCCTGGGTAGGATTAGTAATATAACTACTATGAGCATTATAGCCAGGTGGAAGTGATGGATTTGATCTAAGCAGAAGTGGTGTTCCACTAGGAGCTTGAATCATTACCAAACTTCTGGCAGAAACAGGTGCAACTTGTGGGACTGTGGTAGAGCTAGTGAACTAGAGAGGAAGAATTGAATGTGTACCAACCAACAACGGGTCTCCAAACCATAAAAATATTACTTGTCGTGCCAGTAAAATGATTCAGAGGTACTGTATAAGCAGTAGAAGTAACATGTATGTGTGGTGACGTAGGTTGGTTTGGACACATACCTATTTTATAAAAAATATTGTCCTGAGGAAATCCTCTAGAAATAACAGACTGGGAATGAATTGGGATTAAAAATTCTAGAAGTTTGAACCGGGGTTCTAAATGATTCACTATGAAATGATGGTTCATCCACACCGGACTCTACGAAAGGTCCTGAAGGTATTCTAGTATAGTATTCAACAAAAACGTCTCCCAAAGAGTTTATTTGGAGTAAAACAAGGTCTTGAATAACATTCAATAACAAATTTACAGGGAGTGATGATTCAACCAACGGAGTAGAACTCTCGATTTCAGAGAACGTGTCGTTATTGACTACTCCTTCAGGAGAAGGACCCTCTAGTGAATTAGGAAGCAAAGGGGTGTATTCTTTCGGAGGCAATCTTTGCGTCCTACGTGAATGGTGAGGGCCAATGTTGGCCACACCCAATAAAGAATAAAAAATATATATGGCCAACTAGAGAAGACAAACAACACTTCACTAATAAAATCTAGATATCAAGCATACAAACAAACCTTCTTATTTTGAAATCACTAGTTGGTGATGAAATCCAACATCACGAGATCAAGACAAGAAGGGGATGGGATAAAGCGAGTGGAAAAGTTACGTTGACGACCTCCTTAATAGACTTACGCCATGGTGCAAGATCCCACACATAATAGTGGGTATACCCTCCAAGGAGTTCGAGTGAGTTTAGCCAACGTCGATTCCAAGTACCGTGAAGACTTTCCCCTCCACAGTCACCTCATGTAAAGACCCTAAAGATGTAGGCTACTGAGGTTACCAATTACAACAATGATGCCTGGGGAAGCAGCCGACAGTCCGATATACGCGCAAGGGTAGGGTATCTAAGCCTGAAATCTCCTCGAGAAGGTACGCATAGGATTTTCTTCTCAAGTGACCCCTAATAATACACGCATTCACTACACTAGGACCAACAAAGTAGGGTGAGTAAATTTGTTGGCCTTAATGTGACCTCGTGATTGACCCTTGTGTTAGAAGGGCTTCCTAGGAAAAAATGTAGCAAGGGGATTTAACTCTCCCTATCACAAGACGATATTGTTTGTTTTGATTTTTTGGAGAGTATTCCTCACAACCTATTTCAAAGCGCTATCCCTAACTAATGTTGGTGTACAAGAGTTCTAGAAAATAAAAGTTACTAGATAAATTTTAAAATTACGCTTGATTTTAATGGTTGTTGTTTAACTCAAAAAAGGAAGCAGAGATGAAACTGATGAAGTGTTTGACCTTGACTCAAAAATATGGAAAGAGAGATGAGATGCAATCTTTTTGTTCGATGAACTCTAATTACATAAGAGACAAGGTTTTCTTTTTTCCAGAATACAACAAGCTGCAAAATACAATTCCTTTAAATTTTAAACAATCTTGATGTCAAACAATCAAAGCTATCAAATTTTCCAATTTGCTCTTTTAAACAAAAGCTTGAATGCAAAAAGTTTCTTGTAAACACTACGAATAGAAAGATAATTTCCAATTCTTTTTCTTTTCAATAAAAACAAAGATCGAAATAAAGAAAAAGTTGTTTAAGAAAATGAATGCACTCACAACGCAATTCCCCAAACTTAACTCATAATGCAACCAAAAGTGAAAAAGCAAGAAAGCTTATTTGTTTAATTAAAAATCGTTTTCTAATCAACGAAAATAAAAAAACTCAGAAAAAATCATTAACAACTTAATTGGCAAGCACTCAAGGATGAAGCTCAAAGATTACACCCTTGCAACAATAAGTGAAAGATAGGACGTTGAAGCTTATGAAAAAGACTTTCAAAACTTGAGAAATCATCAAGATCAGTTAAAAATTGCAAACCAAGCTGTGAATAATCATTCAACGGGACCAAAAATTCACTCCAAGAAATGATAAAAAATCTAGGAGAAAGAACAACTGTCACTCAAAAACATTTCTTCAAGAATCGTCGCAGGGAGCAGAAGGACACAGTGCGTAGATCAGGGATCATTGCAGGTAGTAGAAAGATAAAGTGCAATGACGTCGCATTGGTTATCACAACAGGATGCGACGATGACTAAAAATTGAGAAAAAATGAAAAGAGGACAATATTTTTCAATGAACTTTCAAGACCTGAGAGTCAACGTGGATCACCCAATGACTCATAGAATGAAAAATAAACAAAATCAGGAAATCCAAAAGCAAAAAGGAAGCAAAGACCAAAAAAGGACGTTCCCCAATATGGTCGCCAATTTTGTTATTGGACAAATCAGTAAGTGCTAACACAAACTAATCTCCCTAACTTCAACAAGAAATTAGAACAAAACATAGCAGAATACAAGCTTCTCCTTAGATTTCATTGTAATGTAAACTAGTTCAATGAGGCATACCATTTAAACGTCATTTGATTCTTGCTAGTGTTGTCCCTTCTCCATATTTAGTTTTGTGGGATGTTGAACCTGTTAAGAAGCACAAACCAACAAAGAGAGAGAGAGAGAGAGAGAGAGACAATATTTATATATTCCAATGAAACCTATGCATAAGATCAAGGAGTTATGCAATAAAAATGGAGACACTTTTATAGAAAAGAAATATATTACTGCATTATATTGATGAAAGTGGAGAATACAACCTATGCCTTGATGTTGCAAAGTCCCTTCCAATGGTCCTTTGCCTCAACACACACACCCTTTCTCCAATGCTTTTGATGAAGAGTATTCAGAACCTGACATGGAAAGCTAAAGCAAAGCTATCACAAGTACAATCTTTAGAATAATTCTTCATGCATAAGCCAGCCTAGCTTTTCCCATGGGATATCCCTCTTTATACAGAGTGAAGAGGGATGGATGAAGAGATTAGCATGATACCACTAAATCAGAGAAGTGAGTGAGATCCAAACCGATTGGAGGCCACCTCATCCTTTCGAAGATTCCATTCTAGAACCTTCGAGAATTTCACCTTTTTCTTTGTTTGAACATCGTCACACCCTCAACATTAGCATCTTGCGATGACGTCACATGCCACTGGGGTGCAACATGCGATGATTAGGGATCGTCGCCCCCTTAACATTTGGCAAGGTGTGACGATCTTCTTTGGTAGGGTTTTCAATAAGGGAAAGATGATTCCATTTATCAGGGGAAAGTCTTATTTCTTCAATAGCCTTCATGGACTAGAGAAGTAGGACAACTTTGAAGGACTTCAAGAGCTGACATTGCAGACAGTGCCTATGCAAGATCTTCTACAATATTGTAGTTTTGAGTTGCACGTGCATGTGGGTTAAATGACGACTTACGAACGACGACTTTAGGAGGCTGACAGATGACTGTATCAGGATTAGGTTGTTCGAGATGAAGAGGACCATTGGGAGGTAGAGCCAACGAAAGAGGTTGATCATCAACTTTCTCTTTAGAAGGAGAATAATCTTTGGTTCGAGTAGCGACAACAACTTCATTTTTCTTGGAGTCACCAGTACACATAAGCACATAAGAGTTGGTAGAAGTAGAAGGTTGGTCATGAATAACCATTTGGGCCTATTGTTGAGAAGGAAAAGGTTGTGACAAAATGACAGGCATAGGGGGAGTTCCAGTTCCTTAGAGGAATCAAGTAACTTTTGCACGTCTCGAACAATCTTTCGTGTAATGGTCCTCACCACAGATAAGGTAAGGATAACGAGGTTTTTGATTTTCTTTATCATCAGCAGGTTGATTTTTATCTGGTTGTTGATTATTAGTTTTATCCTATTTATTCTTACTCTTCCCTTTCTTCTTATTTGTGTATTTACCGGTAGTCGTAGACTGGACCGTATTCACCTCAGAGGTTTTACCGGGAGAAGCAGTTGAAGGAGTAGCATCTTGTACACTGGTAGTAGTAGGTTTGGGATTGTAATGATTGACTTGTTTTCTCTGAGTCTCAACATGAAAACTTCCAATCACACCATCAACAACATGAGATGTTATTGGAAGTGTTGGGCTTGGATTTGTAGACATGCGAGGAGCATCAGGGATCAAGTCATACAATGTGTATGTTTGAGAATAAATGAGATCTAAGTATTGAGCATGATTGATCGCATGTTCTTCAGTGACGACACCCCCCATTGAAACATCATGAGCTATAGGACCAATGAGTGACTTTGTGAACCACTCAGCAAATAATTGATCAAGAAGCGAAATTTTTATCAATCATCGTCTCCTCCTCCACTCAGGAATATGATCTGAGATGTGGGTAGAAGAGGATTGTTTAAATAAAATTAAATTTTGTGTTCTTGTCTCATATTGTATCAGTAGTTGGTAATGTGTCAAGAAATCCATGGCTAAGGTGTTGAAATCATTGAAGAAACCTCTTGGCAATTCGATATACCATTTGGCAGTTGAACCCGTAAGAGTGCGTTGGAAGAGATGTAGTCATATGGAGTCATCCATCAAGGAGTTGGATGAACACCAAAGATGAAAAGTCATGACATGATTGCTTGGATCTTCTCCCGACCGACTGTCAAACTTTGGTATGTCCGACGATAATTTAGCAAGTATAACCGACCAAAAAGGAGAATGTAAGCTAGGATCATTCAAAATTTGAGACAAATCTGGTAAATCCAAAGTAGCTAGAAATGGAAATTGTCTGTTAACTTGAGGAAATTGATAATTTTGGGAAGGTAATCCTATAGGTATACCAGTAGGACCATAAGATGTTTTCAAATAGTTAGAAGGTCTAGTCAAATTTGGTTAAGGAGGATTTTGAGTCAAGTGGCTAACATTAGTTTGTTGATTTAGCATGCCGCCTTGGAAAGGAGCATTGGATTGGAAAGCTTGACCCCGGGTAGGGTTTACAGTGCTTGGAAAAGTCTACCCAAGATAAGAAGGTACAAAATAATTGGTTTGTGGATTTTTCCCCCAAGGCAGTTGTTGATTTCCTTGGAAAGGAAAATTCCAAGGTTGGGTTTGTAATCCAGGCATATGTTGCCCGTAAATTGGGTTGTGTCCCCCAACTTGGGGTGGACCCCCAGATGAGTATCCTCCAACAGGAAGTTGGAAACCAAAAGTAACAGAATGACTTGTGCCTCCAAGAAAATTGGAGCTACTTGGGCCAGGATGATTAGATCCTCCAGGTGGTGGATGAAGACTAGGCCCTCCAGGTAAAACCTAAGTAGGAGTAGGAATGAAACCGCTGCCAGCATTATACCCAAGTGGAACAAAAAGACTAGGTACTCCAGATGGACCCTGGGTAGGATTAGTAATAGAACTACTAAGAGTATTATACCCAGGTGGAAGTGATGGATTCGATCTAAGCGGAAGTGGTGTTCCAATAGGAGCTTGAATCATTACAAAACTTCCGACAGAAACATGTGCAACTTGTGGGACTGTTGTAGAGCTAGTGAACTAGAGAGGAAGAATTGCATGTGTACCAACCAACAACGGGTCTGAAACCGTAACAATATTACTTGCCGTGCCAGTAAAATGATTCAGAGGTACTGTATAAGCAGTAGAAGTAACATGTACATGTGGTGACATAGGTTGGTTTGGACTCATATCTAGTTTATCAAAAATATCGTGTCCCAAGGAAGTCGTCTAGAAAGAACGGACTGGGATTAAAAATTCTACAAGTTTGAACCGGTGTAACGCACCCACTATTATAAATTAAAAAAAAATTGGGGTTAATCTCCCACAAATGGGAAATCTCCAGAAACCTGCATTAGCGAAGTGCCAATCCTTGGTTCAATATCGGGATTCGGGGTTTCTAGTGTCAAAATTCATTCGCCCCCAAGACTCGCGATCCTCCGAATTCCGACGCGCTCCTTGCGCATCGGCTCCCCAGGCCAAGCCTATGGTCCACTGCCTCTACGACCGTGGTCTTACCTCCTTTCGATGCTACTTCTATCGGAGTTTCGGGATTTCCGACGTCGTAATTCACGAGTCCTCAGATCTCGCGATTCTCCGATCCCCGATATGCCCCTAACACATTAGCCCTCTAGGCTAGCTCCGTTCTCATGTGACCTGCTAGTCCACGAGACCACGTGCTCTCCTCTGTCGGAGTTTCGGACTTCGCGGTTTGAAGTGTTTAGAACTTACGTTCTCGGGATCTCCGATCCTCCGATCCCCGATGCCACTTGGCGTTGACTCCGGCGAGGGTTGACCCTTTGACACCTGTCCTCCACTACCACACTATTACAGTGGGGCCGTCACGTTTCAGAATTTCGCGATTTCTTTGGCACTAATTCTCTCATCACCGAGAACCCCGATATACCGATCCCCAATGCACATGAGAACTTATTCCTCCACGTCGCCACTTTCCCGTCGTTATATCGGATATCGCGAAATCGTGATCTCTAATGCAACAATTCCTTTGTCTTTGGAAATCCCGAAATGCCAAACCCCGACTCCTAGGGATCCTCTGACACGTGTCCCTGCAGATGGACGGTTTAAAACTCCCGTCGAGATATCGTGAATCGTGATTCCAACATGCAAGAGGTTATTGCCTCTGGGAACCTCGATTCTCCGATTTGCGACTTCCTCGGATCTTCTGACACGTGTCCCTGCTAATGGACGGTTCTGAGCTTATCGGGATTTCGCGGATCGCGAATCCTGATGCAACAATCTCTTCACTCCTGGAATCCCCGATGGGTTAAATCCCGACTCCTACCCTGATGTCTGACGCGTGTCCTGCCGAGATCAACGACTAGGATCTTTTCTCAGGATTTCGAGACTTTCGAAGTCCTGTTTCCCTTGCTCTCAGGAACTCCGATTCTCCGATTCACGACTCTTCGGGATCTCTTGCCACGTGCTCTGGCTGAGATCAATGGCTGAGATTCTCCATCGGAGTTTTGAGACTAAAAAGGGTCTGAGTTCTCTTCGGCCTGTGAAACCTCGATGCCCCCAAAATCCCGACGACTTCCCAGAATGCTGACACGTGTCCTACCAAGATTAACAGCTAGGATTCCTTCTCGGGACTTCGAGAATCACAAGGTCTCGATTCTCGGCCTTAACAAAACCCCGATGACCCTAATATCCCGATGACTTCTCCGGGATGCTGACGGCTGTCGGGACTATGGTCTAAGATCTGACGATTCAGATCATTTCTCCTGCATGCTCCCCCTCCAGAGGCTATACTCCGTGCAACTCCTCTCGATCCAACGGTTTATGGGATTTCTGCTCCAGATCTGATGGCTCAGATCACTTCTTCGCACGCCTACCCCTGCGCTTAACCCTTACGCAGCTTCTCCCGATCCAACGGCTGACGGGTAATTGGACCGAGATCTAACGGTCTAGATTCATTCCTTTGGGTCTTGGTATTTACGATCCCAATTTCTTATTGCTCACGATGATAGAGGACCAAGGGGCAAGGTATGTAACGCCTTCGTTACTTCCGTCAATCTAATGGTCGGGAATGACTATGGGTCCTCCGACGAGATCTCGTCTGTCGACTTATTACATCTCACAACACTACTATCTTGGAACCTTAATAGGATCGCTCCTCCTCGTACAGGGTTAATAAGGCCTGTGTGTTCGAGTCCTTGTTCTGTGTTCTTGGTGAACCTTTCCAAGGAGGGAATCTCTGTGAAGAGATCCTTACCTGGGCATTTCCGGAAGCGGATAAAGGAAGACAACTTCACGAGATCGACTGGGCATGATTTGCTTCATTTTATCGACGTGAGTCATTCATGGCTTCCTCTATTACGAGCATATGCCCATTAATTATTAACAAAAACACTACACAGATATCCTTACACAAAATTGTTCACAATTTCATAGTGCTGTAATTATATGTATGTCAGAATATGAATTTCAAGATGTAATACATAAAATACTTATCAGAAATAATCAACAGAGGTAAGTGCAACTGTTGAGAGGGTTGCTCGTTTCCACCCAACCATAGGCTCAGCGACTCCCAAAGGATTTACCACTAGCCACCCCCGATCCGAGACCACGACGTTCTGAGACTGCGTATCCCTGTCTGCCAGTGACCAGGAGCGAAGGTTGCAATCCTCCCTCCTTGTTATCACTCACTCTGCGTAACCTTCCAGAGTTCCCCTCGCGTCTGCCCTTTCAACTGTCTCTGCCATACGCATTATCCTCTCGCGAGGTTG
>ML781546.1:523631-533789 GCA_009831015.1 Picea engelmannii
AATAAGATATCACATAAATGAGATTTAAAATTTAAAATAAATAATTATTTTTTAAAACTTTGGATAAAAGGGTGTATATTTTATGGTCAACCATGAACTAATAGAAAGTCAAGCCTAACTCAAAGCTATATACCATGCCTATCAGCAGGTATAATAAAACATATTATATTACATGTATAGACGTGAAACAACTTTTTGTTTTTTATTTTATAATTTATTTTATTTTCTATTTTCTATTTTTAAAAATAGATAACTTAAATATATACTTCACCACACATATAAAAATATATCACTTCCACCCACATTTGCCCACTAAAGGCAAAACTCGATGAAGACAATTGTATTGGGAGTCAACTTCATAACTCTTTTTCTACAAGCTATATGGTGCCTTCGATAACAATCTGGAGTTTTTTTTATTGGTTTTGGATTTTACAATATTTTATTTTTTCCTCTAGATTATATATGACTATGATTATTCATTCACTTGTTTTAGAATGATATTGATAGAAACAAAGGTTGTATGGCAATGCAGTCCTTGCCGAGTTAGTTCGAAAATACATGTTGAACAATGAAACTTAATATAACTAAATTCACAAGTAATGAATATTTTATGTCAAAAGATAATAATTGAGGATTGCGATTGGTGAAATTAATTGATTATGTAATTAATTCTACATATTGAAAAACGTATAAGGTAAACATCCTTACATATAATCTCCTATATGTAAATGGAATATTCACCCTACCATATACATTATATATATATATAATAATAATAATAATAATAATAATAATAATAATAATAATAATAATCTATTTTTAAGGTCACGGCCAAGCCAACACACCAAATTGGTGTATGAGACCCCCTTGTTTGTGGAACAAGGGACCCCCCTTCGCCCAACGATTTGACTGGTAAAGTCTACGAAGGTATACATACCCTACCCCCCTCTGGATTTGAACCTGTGACCTCTTAAGAGGAAACACATGTTCTTAACCATTAGGTCCACTCAAGCTGTATATATATATATATATATATATATAGATTGGAATTGTTATTTTTTTTTATAATTTTTTTTATTGTTTATAACTTACAATCCCTTCTAATTAAAAAGTACAAAACCCTTCTAATTGAACTTTAATACTATAGTTAGAAAACTTTAGACATGTATATTATTTTCTATCAGATTAATTACCTTCAATTCGAGACTCCTAATCATCAAGTCAAGTGTAGAGTCAAATCTTATCATTGATTTCTATTCAAACTTTATTAAAATAATATGAGGAAGGTCCTTAGCACCTTCGTAACCCCTATCCAAGTACAGTAACGTGAGTAGAATTGAATACTACTACGTACAAGTAGTAAATATAAACGAGAGTTGGTGATAACGTGTTCGGTTTTACGTCGGGGTAGTCCTTCCAGCTTCTAGACGTGGAGGTGATTAATGGTTTGTATGTTGTGTAGTAAAACTTGTTCAAACCGCCCATACTCTCGTACCACACAAGATTCACCACATAACCCTCTTCACATGGGCTTGCGTACTATCCCTCTTGGACACATAGTGTTAGCGACAATTTTTGTCTTGGGCACAAAGGTACCCAGGTCTGCAGGTAGCATGGGAAGCGGCCGAGCGTAGCACGGGAGAATCCCTTTTCTAGTTGCAAGTCAAGCGAGCGGGCGAAGGGTTGGTTGTCAGCCGTCAAGATTCAACTGCAAAGCGAATCGATGGTCATCGGGTTTTCGGGGCTGTCAAGTTGCCCGGGATTTAGCACGAAGGGTAGCGCCCATAGTTCAAGGCAAATCTGGGTCGTCTGATCCAATTGGGACAGGTGGCGGCCAGCCGGCGTATCGGGGATTGGTGTTTCGGGATACAAGGAGCCTCCCATTCTTTACAGTTGAAATCACTGAAACACCGGAAGCACCTTTGGAGCCGAGCCCACGGTCCTAGCACCAGGTCACATCAAGCGAGCGTGTAAACAGGGGCAGCCCCCGTTATAATAGCGAATACTATCTGGGTCGTTCATCTGAAGGACGTGTGGCACACATCCGCGTCACGTCGACATTCGGGAGTTTGAGGGGTAAGCGCACCTCGTTATTTCACCTCTCGAAACCTCGAATCCCGAAACGCCGAAAGAGCCCAGAATTAGGCCCATGGTTTTGGCGTCTGGTCACAGAGGAGAAGGCCTAAAGGAGAGGCGCTAATGTTTATCATTTGACGAGACGAGCCCCAAAGCGCCAAGAGTGATCTTAGTCGTTCATCCTGGATGAACACGTGGTGTGTGATTAGGTTCTCCGCCTTTTTGCCCATCGCGATTTCAAAACGTAAGGAACGACTCTCTCATATCCTCGAAGCACGAAGCATCGAAGATGTCTCAGACCCGAGCCCGCAGTATTGCCGAATCAGTTCAGAACCGTCGGATCAGTGGGGGGACGCGTGGCGACCGTTAGGTTCTCCCAGCATTTCGCCCATCACGATTTCGAAGAAAGAAGACTTGCTCCTTCCTATCCACGAACCTCGAAACGCCGAAAGCACTCTGGAAAATAGGCATAAGGTCACGGCCTGTGGTCACTCGAGAAAGTAGAAAGGGTTGTACGAAGGGGAGGCCAAAAGCGCCGAATTAAGTTTTAGAATGGGGGCACTGTGTTCTCCAGACGTCGATTCGACATGTTCTAAATCCCGGTACCTGCTGGGAATGAATGAAGAAGAGAGAGGGTGGTTGAAACCTCGCCTCACTCATTAATTGCAAAGTATGGATGTTTCGGCTGAAAGTCTACCCGAGAAGGTCCTCTGTACTGGTTCTTCTCATGGAAGCCACGCCGAGTCCTCGACTCGCCAGGGAAGCTTGCACACGCATATTCAACATTTAAAGGCTCAACTACCCCCTGGCGTGAGCCATGCAGAATTAAGGTGGCGTATGACAGGGGAGTGCAGGCCAGATTTGATTGAAGAGACTCCTCATCCCGAAAGTCTCGTGGGCCTCTATTGGGCAAATGTTTAGGAATATATATACTTAATTTTTATATTTTTCAAGCATCGATGGTAGAGCGGAGCTCCCGATTGTAATGTTTCAACAGACACTCTAGTTCTCTGGTTATGCATCTGTATGTAAGATTTCTTGTTTAATGAAAGACTGTTTCCTTATTCCATCTAGTTTTCATCTCATACTGAGGGAGTTCATGATTGACTGATTCACATGAATTATTGCAGTTGTGTTATGATAAAGGATTTATTGTGGCACTATTGTATTCTCTGGTTTTTTGCGTTTGAATGCAAGAAGATCTCGCGTTTAAATGCATTCTCCTACAGTCTGCTAGAAACCCTATGTTGACAACAGACCTTTGCATCTCTCTGATACAAGTCTTCCCCCTACTCACCCTTACTACAACTCACTGTCTGGAGTACATCTAAGACCTCACTTGCCCATGCATGCCTGGCCTAGTTTCGGAGTCGAAACAATATCGTCCGAGTTTACTTCCATTCGATCACCCCTTTCATACACAAATTGTGACATAAACTAATGGGCGTCGGGCTCTGCTCCTGCCGCAATCCAGGAGTGACTTCTGTCGCCAACACATAGTAATGGTACGTAGATGAAAGGCTTGAGGCCTGTCCGGTATTCATAGTATTTTTGTAAATCAATGAGCCTACTGCCTTCGAGGCGAGCTCATTTGAACACTAAAACAACACTTGGCAAATTTATTAATTGTGTAATTAATTATGCACATCGAATGATGTGAAGCTTGCAATAACACATCAAAGATATTAGCCAATTAAATTTCAGAAAAATATGTTTTTTATTATAAAAAAAAAATACATATATTAATTTCCTATGTTATACATTGGATATAGCACACAAATATAAAGTCAACGAGAAACTAATACTGAGTCAAAGAACAAACTCATTGCTATAGTCCCAGGCCTTTGGCAGGGACTAATAATCTACCTTGTGGATGTAATTAATCCAAAAATGGTTGGAAATTAATAAAAGGTAATTGATGTGGATGTAAAAATTGAAAATGAGTAAAGCATTTAAGTTCCTACACAAAAATTCAAGCTACAAAGGAGGCGTTCTCGTATTAATGTGTGCACCATAGTAAGTGAGCAACGTCATGAGGTTGAATCCTCTATCAATATTGTCGAGTCACTACCAAGGATAAATCAATCTATAATTATCATTTTGTTTTTGCTTGAATCAAGAAAAAAAAGTTTTCTCCCTACATTAATATTTGAAGACTTTTACTTAAATAAAAAATAAATTTCCATAGATCAAATTGAGGAGCATCACAAACAAATCTATACCAAGTGATACCACCATCGTATTGTAAACAACCACAACATTTCACAACTTTCATTTTCTTTTAAAAAATAACACTTTACAATTTCATTTTCTTTAAAAATACTACAAAGTACTTTAAAAGAGTCTTTACATTAATTAAAATAGTGATAATAATGATAACCAATTGGATGAAAAATGGCCTCCACTCCATCCTTAATATTCTAAAGTAGAGGAATAATGAGTTGCCACCCAACAACCTTCTTAAAGCCCTTTATTGTTCCATAAGAATTCAACTTTTGGTCCTTAAGGTACTAATAGTAACAAAGCCAAAATCAAAAAAATAATGTACAACCCCTTCCCATGTGACCCTCATCGCATCCATTCAGATGAAATCCATCCCAAATGAGTCAAAGAAAAGGTGAATCCCGCCATCCCTAACCATTTAACTTTACATCCTACCATGTCTTTGCATCAAATTTGAAAACAATCACAACAAACCCACTTTAAAATTTAGCTAATTACCAAATCAAGGAGTTAATACAAACCTAAACATGGCTTTACCTTGCTTGCGGGGCATCTGGAGGGCAAAAAGGAGAACACTCAACCGATAAACTGCCTAGTCGAAGATCTGAAGATTCATAGCAGATTGGGAAAAAGGCTCCGCTGAAAGATAATGGCACATTCTTTATTTAAGGAATGGAGACTATGTGCCTGAAATTTGATGCTTGAAACTGTAACTTTGTCAGATGCCTAATTTATTCATTCAACGTCAGTGATTTGGGCAAATTCAAACTACGTGGACATATATCCCGTACCAAACCAAATTCGCACATAGGTGTTTTATATTTATAGAGGTGATTTGTCGACCAATTTTCTAACAATGGGCTCTTCTAGATAACTAATCTAGACGAGCCTGTTCTTTTTGCAGGAAGAGCCATAACATAAAACTACTTGGATGCCACATAATGTAACATAAAACACCCACTTCTTGCTATTGTCAACATGTTGAACAAATACATGTTAGTAACCCTGATTTCGCCCATAAACTATCGTTCGCCTCTATCCACTACACCTCGGATTTCGTCCCTCAATCATCGCTCATCACCAACAACTACACCCTTGATTGCACCCCTCAACTATCATTCACCTCCAACATTCCTCAACCTAAACAATTAAATTATAGATTTTTAAAATTTTGGATGACGACGATGGAAACAATCTGGACTGTCCATTTGGCAATTGTAGAGTTAATCTAGTGATTCTACACTTTGTTCTCCACCCCAATTCTAAGAGTTAATTTATGCTTATCGATGTAATAACAAAATTCTACCACTATTATGACTAACTATGTAAATTTGTTTTTTCAAATAGAAATTTATATAATATATTTTATTATTATGGTTATTTAGTTTATTGTATTTTCATTTTTTTAGTATTATAATATTTTCTCATTTTTAAATTATACACATTAACTTTCCTTTTATTTTAATTCACTAGCATAAATCCATTTTAACTCTATATCTATTAAGTATCAAGGATAAAAATAACAATTAATATACAACTTTCTTGGTGCTTAAAAAATCCTAAGTTAAGATGAATTTAGGTTAATGCTCTCTTTATATATATGCATGCTTGGTATCATGCACCTCATCGTTGATAATGTGGGTTCATAAAAAATAATGAGGAATTGTGCCAAATAGTATTGCCTTAGTTTCATGATCTTCCAATAGTGGGTCTAATTTTGTTTATATATATATATATATCCAACATTATAGTTATTATTACTCTATTTTGAGTTTTGTATATATTATATTGGGCCATATATATAGCCAACATTAGAGTTATTATTACTATATATTTTTAGTTTTATACATATTATATTGGGCTAACCGTAAGCGTTACAAATGGATCTTTCCAACACTAGCTTTAAAATGCACCTCGCTTCTTAAAATAACAGTAAATAAAAGTTCAATAAAACTAAATTTATGTCTCAACCTACTAACCAATTTAAAAGTCTACATTTTTTTAAATAAAGGAGGAAAAAACCTACATACTTAGGGCTACTGGCCTAGCCTTGTTGATACAATCTCAAGATCCCAACATGCAACAACATTATCGTGTGCAAACAAAACCAGACCACTTGAATAACTTGTGGGTGGTTTGTAAGAGGGTGATTTCCACTCTTGCTAGATGCTTATGGTTCTTTGGCGATTTAACTGTCTTCTTATGTCCAAGAAAGACAAGCTCTTAACCAATTAAACACACTTCTAAATTATATTCAAAAACCAAAAGAGGTTTGTACGATGGTGATTTCCACTCTTGCTAGATGCTTATGGTTCTTTGACCATTTAACTGTCTTCTTATGTCCAAGAAAGACAAGCTCTTAACCAATTAAACACACTTTTAAATCATATTCAAAAACCAAAAAATAATTTCAACCTAAATAATATTCCACAACAAGCCAATATCCTGTCTAGATTATTGACAAGGCTAACACAATAAATCATGTAAAACATTTAACCTTATCGATTTCATACCAACCCACTTGGAGTTCAACGTCAGAGTACATTTTAAAGTCTACATACTTAAACAATACATTCTGCAAATTTGGTAAAACATTTAACCTTAAAGGTTTCATTCTGCAAATTTGGTAAAGCATTTAACCTTAAAATGTTTCATACCAACCCACTTGGAGTTCAACGTCAAGGTACATTTTAAAGTCTACATACTTAAACAATACATTCTGCACATTCTGCAAATTTGGTAAAGCATTTAACCTTAAAGGTTTCATTCTGCAAATTTGGTAAAGCATTTAACCTTAAAAGGTTTCATACCAACCTACTTGGATTTCAACCTGAGGGTACATTTTAAAGTCTACATACTTAATCAATACATTGCAAATTTGGTAAAGCATTTAACCTTAAAGGTTTCATACCAACCCACTTGGAGTTCAACCTCAGGGTACATCATACTTAAGCAGTACATTGCAAATTTGATATTTTTTGATGCACATAAAAAGATCAACTCGTATCGTTATCAGCGCATCAAGGTCCAGTGTCTTATCCGATCAGGGACAAGACAGAGTGAGGGATCATCACGGAAGGTAACTACAATCTCATCCTTTGTCTAAGTTTTACAATTTTTGTTTCTCAGTAATCTCCATCAACAGAATGGATACTGTAGGATATGGGTTCAAAAGTGATCTCAGGGACAGCTTAGATCAAACCCTACAGTAAAACAAGATTAAACCTGAAAGATACGGAGGTCGATAGAAAACCCTCATTTCCAGTTTAGGGTTCGGCAGTCCAATTCCTCAAACATATAATTAGGAATTTGGATCACGAAGGGATGTTTCTGATCAAAGAGATAATGAGCTTACAGTAAACAGGAAGAAAGCTTAGGACACTTTCCACGGAGGCATTCGAGCTGCATTTTCCGTAAGGGTTTCGGCTGTGCTTCGCCCATGTCTCATCTGCAACCATCTTAAAAACACAAGGTCGCTCATTATCAGAAGATGTGAAATGAAAATTGAACTATGATTTAGGAAGTTTACTCTTCTGGGAGCATAGTTATGAGGGTTAGCAGGTGCAGAAGTATGAGAAGTTGTGTTCGCCAATCCATGAGTATAGGACTATATCATGGAAATATAAATCCATAGATGATAAAAATAGAAGGAAAGGATATAAACTTCTCCTAAACAAATTCAGTTAGTTCTTCAATTGAAGACCATTCTTAGGTCTCTCTCGGGTTCATCCCGAGTGCATAACAGAAATAAGTGAGGGGCAAGCTCTTCGATATTTTGGTTTATAGATGTCAAACAATGCCTGTGATTTCATGTATCGACCTTTACAATCTAGCTAGCTATCGAAACCAACATCCGACTTTGGTACCCCACTCTGTGTTAACAGTCCGAAAGATGATAGTTATGGTTTATAGCTAGAAAATTGTGGCAGCCTATCAGATCACGTAGCGTGAAAAATAAATTGATTCTAGGACATAATTGCTACAAAATTATGGCCACTATCCCATAAAGAGTAGAAGTGAATACTGCATTATTACTACTATTTCTGTGTATTTAGCGGGATGGACAAACCTTCTGTTTTTTATAAATACTTATAGCTCCATGTAAATTGAAGAAAGGGGCAAACAAGACAAAAACAATTTTTTTATTAAGTAAACTTAATCCTGTATTGCTCATGGCAGTTTTCTTAAGTGTCTGCAAAAGAGGGCCAGTTTTAGCAGTTATAACATTGGTATTTTCGACCGACTCTTTGATTACTGCATACCCACTCAATAGTACATCAAACCCAAGAAATTCTCTTGTCAGTTCAGCAGACCCTACAATTCGTCACGGTAATATGTAGTCAGAAAGTCTACACGCAATGTGACTGCAAATTTATCTTACCAGTCGTCATAGAGTGGGCTATGTTGTGGGCTTGGAGAATCTCAAAATCTTCCTCCTTCGTACTATGACGGTAGTAGAGCCATGCTTGATTTTGCATGATAAATTTATGTGGGATTGTAAAGGAATGAGAATACTCAGTTTAGAAGACCTTCATGGCACGTGCTCATTCCTTCATCTATTATTGTTTTGAAGTATAACATGGTATGAGAGCAGTTGTGGACCAGTGAGCCACTGAACTAATTTATCTGTTAAGGCAGAGAAGTAGTCTCCCTTGAGCTTTAGATCACAGGATGGGGAATCGCTGCAAGTTAGGTTGATAAGGGAGTTGGGCCATAGAGTTGGATGAACTCTTGAAAGATTTTCTACATTCAAGAGGGATCTTTCAAACCAGGTCTAGACAAATTGGAGAGCACCATCAACGGCTAAAGGACAATCATGTTTCACATGGAGGAGGTGAAAGCTGCTTTCTATAGATTTAATCTCATCTAGAAAGTGTAAGAACGTTAATGAAGATACCTGGAAGAGACGAGGGGATTTTAAAGTGTTAACTTTTGCTTCTAGATTCAAACAAGCTCGATGGCAACTATTGTTAGAATATGATGGATGTGCTCATTTTACCATAGACAATATCACTATTGTCACCCAACCATAGGCCGAAGCCACCCTCCGAGCACCTTAACCTTGATAGAGAATCACTCCGGAAGCAAACCCTAGGTTAGATAGCCAAACAAAGGGTAGCGCACCTTTCTCCAAGGATAGCGCACCAAACAAGCGCTGATCAGATAGTCCAAACCATAACCAAGAGATAGTCCAAGCCAAAACGTAATCTGCTAGCTGCAACGACAACTTCTCCTCCAAACTTGCGCACAAACTGGTTAACTGCAGTGCGCACAAGTGAGCTCTGCAGTTCTGAGAATGCCTGCCAGAATGAAGACTGGCCTCCTGTATTTATACTAATTCTGGCTAACTGCCTGGGCCGACTTCTCATTCTGGGTGCCTATTTACTTAGTATATAATATTTCTTCTGGTCGACTTCTTCTCTTGGAGGCTAATAACCTAATACAAATTATCCTCGAGCCGACTTGTCTTCTAGGGTTATTAGCCAACTCATTAGGGTTTCTTCTTGCTTCCCAGAATATTCTATTCTTGTTAGGTTTACACGTGGAGGTAAATACCTCCCGCAACTACCAAAATATCAACACCCCCTCCTAGCTAGGGAGGTATTACAGGTAATGGTCTTGAGCACAAACATACCATTCACCTGGTAGCATCAACATAGTTGTATAGACTATCTCATGACTATATCATGAGCACCATCATCACCATCAGTGTCATTAGCTGCATCATCTCTCGAAACCATACTCCATCTGAGTAATTAGATATGATGCTGGATAAGTCACTCACTCCACAAAGTGACACAAGAGCCATTCTTGTAATCCGAACATATGTCCTAGAAGAATAAATGTCCTGAACCATTT
>ML781546.1:655549-667843 GCA_009831015.1 Picea engelmannii
GCTCACCATCCTAACAAACATGTTTACAATTCATAATTACAACTGGGGCTCTGCCGGGGGATATTACATCAAAGACGTGACTTTAGTTCTGTGCGCACATCCTGAAATAAGGACAACCCTCAACATCGAGGTAATTGACATGCCAATAAGTAACCATTCTATCATCTTAGGAAGACACTGGCAAGCCTTGACAGGTGGATATCTTTCACTTGACGGGACTCAATTATCCGTTCCTCGGAATGGAAAGAATATTATAGTCCTAAGGGAAGGAAGGATCTCACCATACATAGAGAGCATTCCACAGCCTAATGTAAACTATGTCAAGGAAGACTTAGGAGTGTACTCCATCTTTGTGGGTGAGGGTGACACTACCCTGGAACAAATTGATCTGGAAGATGGTATGTGGCACATGAACTTCGATGGCTCATGCTCCAACGAAGGTAATGGAGCTGGCATTATCTTATACTAAGTTGTAGGTAAAATTCACAACTTTTCTTATAGATTAGAATTTGCGTGCACGAACAACGTCACCGAGTTTGAAGCATTATTGCTACGCATTGAAAATGCTTATAACTTAGGTTGTGGACACCTTATAGTTTTTGGGGACTCTGAACTTGTTGTGAATCTTGTACGTAAAATCTACTCTCCTAACAATAAGTTGATGAAACGCTACACCCAAGCTGTTTGGACGATTATCTCGAACTTATTATCATTTAACATCACTCATGTTAAAAGGGCACTTAATTCAATGGCTAACAGGTTAGCTGTATTTGCAACATCTCCCACTCTGCAACTTTTGCCTCAAAGATCTGATTGTACTTTTCAATCTTTATATCGTCCTCACATTCCTGATAATGTAGAGTCATGGTAGGTCTTCCCTAGTGATGAAGGCATCTGTGCTTTCATACAAAATGAACCATTTAAGCCCAAGGAGATTATATCCATGGAAAACGACAAAATTTCGAAAGGCTTGACTCCTCTCGAAAGTTTATTTTCGTCGAGTGATGTAGGCAACAAAGAAACGCATAAAGAAGAGGACTCAAAAAGGAAAGTGGGTGAAACCATTTCCTTGAACATTGGAACACCCGATTCCCCCCAAGAATGTTAAGATAGGTGCCCAATGTAAAAGTTTGTGGTTGGGCCTACCTTGCCTATGGTTCTTTATTGTGGGTTTGGTCTCTCTGTTGAAATGGGTCATCTTTGCCTTACCTCTGGGTTTTGTGAATACTCCACCTATAAATTAACATTGCTGGTCTCTGTGGTTAATATACCTGCGCCATAACCTCGACCCTGTGACTATTGAGGTGAAGCATTTGTGGAGTGAACTTTCCGTGCTATGAAACTGCCAAACCCTCTGTTTAATTTTCCCGCTGTCTCTACCACTTACTGTCATTGATATATATCAAATCCTATGCATTACAGTGAAGGCGTTGTTTAGTCCAGTTTGAGTTTGATGAGAGCACTATTCTTGTTCGGTTACTTGGGCATGGGTTTAATTGGTCTCTTGCTTGGCAATTGTTGAAAGAGTCTTGTACTCACCTATTCACTGGAAGGTACAGTCTGTTGAAGCTTGTGTTTCCGATAGCAAATGTTACTTATCTTAGTTAAATCGGTTTATTGTTTGCGAAAACACCTATGTTTGAAATGATTGATGCTCGAATTGAATAATACTGACTAGAATGAAATTAAAAAGGGTTGCAGTGAACGATGGTTTGATTTAATGATGGCTATGAGTTTTGTTTTGGGAGTGCTATGCGTGACCCTCTGGGATTTAAAGCAATGTTCCACCAAGACTCCGGGACGGGGGGACGCGAGTGCGGGGAGACGCACAAGGGGGACGTGTGGAAGTACCCCCAAATTTTAGGGATTTTTGGGAAATGGGGGACATCACATATATAATATAAAAAAATATAAGAAATAAAATTTTAGAAATAAAAATAATAATGATAATATGATAAATCTCAACAATAACATAAATTAATTTTATATATATTTGTTTTTTAATTTTTTTTTTTTAAATTAAATTATTTCTTTTTAAAGTCTTACTGGGCAAAAAAATTTTGGGGGGACTTCCAGGAGTCCCCCTTTTGGGGGGGGGGACGTCCAGAAGTCCCCCTTTTTAAGGGGGGACGTCCAGGAGTCCCTCTTTTGGGGAGTCTCGTCCCCCACCTTGGGGAGTCGCGTCCCCCCAAGTCCCCCCGCGTCTCCCCAAAAAGGGGACTTGGGGAAACGTCCCCCCTGGAGTCCCCTCGTCCCGGGGACATGGGGGACACGTCCCCCACGACCCCCACCCTGGGGGACGCGTCCCCGTGGAACATTGATTTAAAGGACCTTTGCTGGAGTTGATGTTATGAATTATGGCTCGTCCACTCTAAGATTATTGTTGTATTCCTGTAGCGATTATGATGCTGTTCGTCGATTATGTTATATAATGAAAGTATTGTTATCATGGTTACTTTGGTCAAATAATTCTAGGCATATCAAATAGTTTACTGTATAATATAGTTCGGAGGCCAGTGAACAATTTTGTTAAAGAAAGCATCAGTTTGGGTTATTGTTTTGGAAACAAAATATGGTTTAAACTTCAAAATTTTGGACAGAGATATATTTTGATTGCACTAGAGATAGCATGTTTTGATTTTTCACTTGAATAGTATCCGTAAAGTTTCCCTATCATTCTACCATTTTTCGCTAATTACACTCCCTCCACGATCCTAATTTGACTTATTTCATCCTTGTTCTGTAATATAAATTTTAAAAGATGAGTCTGTGTGAAATAGAGGGAAGTTGATATGACAAGGGTTGAGGACTGATATTCTGGATGTTTTTAAATACACAGTTAATTTATTTATTAATTGTTGAACAATATTCATACTTTGATCCCCTCCATGATATCATTTTTCGCTAATTACAAGCCCTACATATTTTCCATGAACCCTATCATTCTCTGTTCAAACAACTAATAAATGATGTGTTATGGATGGATTTGCATGTATCTCGTAGTAATTTTAGAGCCAACTTTTTATTCATGTAAGCAAAGTTTCATGTATGGTTTAATTAAGAGCTTCATTACTGACAAACGGTTGCTACAGGATGAGCTTTCTCAGTAGAGACAACAATGGTCGAAATAACAAAGGTAGGGGAAATTGGAATCGAGGCCATAGGAGGCCTAAATTTTCTATCCATTTTGACGTTGACCCGCAAGAATTGAACCAGTTGTTCCAAGCTGGGTTCTTTAATTGGGTTGGCCATGGGATATTGCACCTTCGACCATAAATACCCCCTTTCTAGCCTCCTCAGAATATTCCCGGCATTTTCGTTCCTTCACATGTGTCTTTGCAGCCCGAAGTCCCCGCAAATGACAGTTGGCAAGAAATTGTTCACTAGCTTGTCTCTCACCATCATGGTTGGCTTACTGTGTCATTTCTTTTACCACCACCAATTAACCCCAATGTTCAAATTGCTCTCGCTGTTTCGCCAGTACAATCCTTGCACGCTAGCAAAAGATTGAAAACCGAGATTCCACAACCAATGCAAGACAAAGGAAAAGCAACGACCTCCCCCTCTAGTCCATCCACTGACTCCTCCAAATCTGTGTCCTCCCGCCTCCACCTCAAGGATGGCTGCTCCCATGTGATCAGTGAAATACAACCTCAAATGTCTATCCAACCAAAGGCCACTCAAGAGAAGTCAGTTGGGGACAGCAGTGAGAAGAGGAAGTATGCCTCGCAAAGCAACAAATATGGGTTCTAAATGCTTATTTTTATGTTTTTCAGTGATGAAGATAGTGTTTAATGGTTTTCAACATATTTTGGACAACAAGCCTTATTTTTGGATATTTTGTGGATAATGTGAATATATATTTTTTCTTGGATATGATATAAATTATTGCTGATATTTAAATATCTAGTTTAAAAATCCACGGGAGTTACAAGGGTGTCATATGGTTTAAATGATTATCTTTTGTGCTTTATATTTGATGATTAATAAAAAATAATTGATGGGAGTCACAAGGGGTCCCACCTATTTTAGTTATTATTAATTAATACCCTTAATTATATATTATTATTATTTATTTATCCTAAACCAATTTGTTAAGTTAATTGACTTAACTAACAAAAGTAGTTGAACTACTTCAACTGATTGGGAAAAGAATAAAAGCTCAATTGAATGAAGAGACAAAGGGAGAAAAAAATAGGAGAACCACAATACGGAGGTTTTCTCTCTAATGTTTGAAATAGTTTCAGTTTTATTTCACTTCTGAAGTATTTGAAAGCCTAATCCTCTTGATGACATCATGGTCTTATTGAAGGCAATGAGATTCAAAGCTGAATTATATCTTTCAACAACTTGTCTTTAAGGTGTTTAACTTGTTCTTGATAGTTTGTGTACTCTTGTTTGTTTATGAATTAATTTTCATATTTGATAAAGAATAATTTGCAGAGTCAAGTGGTAGCATGTTGTGGCAAGCTGATTCAGATCATTAGAATTCAGTTCATTTCGATGTCAGTCTTTTTGTATGGTGCCCATCGGAGATCTCTAAATCTGAGTTTGGTCCCTACCCTCGCAGGGGTTTGCAAAGAAGGAATACATTTTTCTGTATCTCAGAATTGAATAAAATCGATTATTGTCCTGTCTCATATCTGTGTTTATTGACTTGGTTCTTCATTTTCATTTATGTCTCTATGTCTATTTTAATTGTAAAACCTCTAGACATATAAGTTTAATTTTCAGTTTATTTATGTTGTTTCAAATATAAACTTTTAAAAATCAGCCTCGATCCTCTATAATTAATACTCTTGGATTGGGTGAATGCTTTAAGGCTATAAACCCTGGGTAACATTCCCATCTATCTTGTCCTAGCCAGATAAGATTCGAAAATGATTGAGTAAGGTCTCTCATACTTTTTCCTCAATAGTGACTAGTGGTGACAGGGTTACCCACAAGCACTTCACGGAAATGAGAAGGCTGGCTTGTGATGAGACCCCCTTTCTCTTGGCTATGCCACCAAGAGCAACTACCCTGGTTTGGTGACCAGATAGATGGTAGTGTCATACCGCCACATGCCCATGGACCTAATAGGTTGGCTCATGATGAGACCTCCCATCCACCAACTAGACCTTGAGTTTTATTTTATCTTACGGGTCCCCTTTTCTTACTGAAAAGTCTTTTATTGCTTTCTTGAGAATCCCTGGGCGAAGCATCTTAAAGATTTCATTTTGGCTTTTAACTTTTGCCAGCTACTTTTACCCTCTAGGCCTTTAGCCCCTTCTTCCCACAAGGCAAGGTACAACCCTTACTAGTGTGGCAAACCCAATGCCCGAACCAAGGTAGGGGAAGATGAGAGGGACAATGATGAAAAGTGGTAAGTATGAAAGGAATGGACGATGACCTTTCATTGACCCACCTAGTGGAAACTCATCCTAAAGGGAACCAACTTACTAGGGCATTCTGTCACCCCCCCAAGTATGAACAAGTTAAAGAGCATAATTTCCAAGCAAACGTTATGAAACAAAGGAGAGTTCAATGCAACATATTCAAATGCTTCGAAAATCAGAGTGACACATACCATGATACTCAAACTCATTACCTCATGGAGCAAGACCCACTGCTACTTCAGGATCAGGCTGGTGGGATGGATGTTGGTGCTGCTGATAGATGGGATGCACTGAAGAAAATATGGGCCCTCCGGGGCCAAGATCAAGTCGTATGGCTCTCGGTACTCCATGTCTAGGACCTGTGGGTCTCGAGACACAATCTCCTTAGTTATCCCTAGGATAGGGGATAACATCTGGCTCCAATTCGGGGACATGTGCTCACCGTAGAGCGCATGAGAACCTCAACATCTCTGGCACGACTTGTAWCTGCTAGATCTAAACAAAAAGAATTAGTAATCTTTGGGGTGGTGATATCACCCCTCGCTCATATATGATACAATGGAATAAAAGTAAGCAAGCATATATATACAAATGAAAATGAAACTACAACTATACTACTCTAGCATGATATGCAGATGGTATATACAATGAATGCAAATGCCTACCTAACTTACCTCTACTTCTTGGTTGAGCTCTAGGTGTAGTCAAATATCCAGTGAAACCATCCTAGCAATGTCTCATAATACCTGCCTCTGTGCTTCATCATAAACCAAAACAATGATATAAGTCAAGCACAAAAATAACATGAGTTAGAAAATGTATTGTATCATTGGAAATCATAAAGTCTAGTTCATGGAGGCGAGAGGGAGGGACAAAATTATGCCAAGTCACACTCTTAGGAAAGTGCTCAATCCATCTCAGAAAGGGATCATGAAAATTCAAAGGTTCAAAACACTGACTCAAAGAGTCTGAAGGCTGGCTACCTTGGTCATCTTCACATTCTGAGGTCTGGGAAGGGACTAGTAAGAACCTAGAGGGTGATTGACAATTTCTTAAGGGAAGGCTGGAAGACTGAGATAACAAACTTCTTTTTAAGGTATTCAACCTACCCTTGAATTCTAGACGAAGGCTTTGCCTTGGAGAAAACTTAAAACAAGGGACATGTTTCCCAACTGCACCCCTAGTGACATAGCAAGGTAAAGCAATCAGAGGAGGCTGGAAAACCTTGTCACAAACACCTTGCTTTGGGCAAGCAATCTCCTCACCTCTATCAAGATCTGAGCACAACGGTGGTTGATAATCTTCTTCATGGAATAATTCCAAGTGCTCAAAGGAATACTCATCAAAATCCTCAAGGTATGATCGAAAATCATCATGAGAACATAGAACCAGGTCATCCTTGGGTGCTTGGAAAACATCTGCAACCACATCATCTCTTTGTTGCCAAATGTCAAAATCATCGGTAACCTCATATGATAGTTGTAAAGGAAACATTTGGAAATGACCCTCAATGTCGTAGATGGGCTCCTCATCCTGGCCAATCACTTCCCATTTGCATTTCCTGACATGTATGAACTCATCAATATTATTAACCGAGTTATTTTCCTCATCATAACATCAAGGGGTTAAAGTATCCAAGGGCTCCTCTAGCGCTTCTTTGCTTTCCAAATCATAAAATAATGCATCATCAAAATCTTGGAAAGGGAAACCATTCACCGTATTTACTTCTTCATGTGCAGGAGCTTCGAATATTTGGATAACTTTATCAAACGAAGGAGCAAGCACTAATGCCTCGTCCTCATCAGATGGAGCGTCTAGCTCGTACAATGATTCCCTTTCTACCTCACCCTTTGAATCACAGAATAAGGTATCATTAAAAACCTGAAAAGGAAAGTGACTAACCTCATCCTCTTCTTTTTGTGTAGGGGGAATAGGATCTTGGATGGCTTCATCAATCTTGACTTCTAGAACAACGGGTTGTTCTTCCTTGGATGAGAGGATTTTGGCTTCGACTTCTGTGGCTATGTCAAAAGCTTCTTGGATTGTCCTTGGCCTCTTTATATCGAGTAAAATTTTTGATTGTCCAGAGAATGCCTTAGTATAGATGAAAATGAGGAACTGGGGTCCAGGATGATAGGTTCTAGGGAGTTGTTGTAACATCTTCTGGAATCTGGTATGAAACTCCCTAATGGTCTCATTCTCATTCTTCTCTATGTAATAAAGTTTTTTTAGCAACGCCATAGGATCCTCTTTGATATTCCATCTTTTGAGGAAGACCTCTTCTAATTGATCCATGGATGTAAGACTAGCATCAGGGAGGTCATTATACCATCTTTGAGCATTATCATGAAGAGTGGCAGAGAAAAGCTTCATTGCCAGATCCTAAACATCATCACTAATAGGATGGAGTTGAAAGATTGCCCAAAATTTACTCATATGGTCTTCATCGTTTTCCTCATCACTACTAGTGAATCTTGGGAGCCATTTTTCATACCTCAGAGGCATTTGTCGTGGGTAACCAGGAATTTTACTCATGTCTAAGGGTTTGAAATTACCTGGGTCCCATTGAGAAGCCATGGTTGGCTTTTTCATTAGTGGAGTCGCTAGATAATCCTTCTAGGGATCATCAAAAGGAAAAGAGGGGATCACCCTCAGTGGAGTTGCCAGGTAAGATTTATAAGATAAAGGATTTTGAGAAAAGGCTTATCGAAAAAGTGTCGTCTTGAGGAAAATTGACTTAGTGTTACCCGATAATGGTGCCAAAATGTTATTGCACAATTTGTACTTGCCCAAAAGCCCAAGGCAAGTGGATACAAAATTGGTGTAACTGGGAATAACCTATCATTGTCACCTTAATAGGAGATCCCTTTCTATTTAGGAGTATGTCCATACTACCCCAGGGGAGATGTCCCTAGTGACCTGGGGGGTTTGAGAAGGCTAAGGCAAGTAATCACAAGGAAACCCTTCCCCTCTCATAGATCACTCAAATCAAAGGTTTCTTTTATGTCTTAAAGGATGAAGCAAATGGATATTATTGTGTACTTGCCCAGAACAAGACAACAAGGCAAACGGGGCACTTTCCAAGTACCAAATGATTATTAGTACTTCATAAGACAATAAACCTTCATAAAGTAAGCTAGCTGATTATGAATTTGCAACAATGCAACAATTTATAACAACAATTAATATTTTATAACAGCCACACGATTTATGCCTTGAAATTGTTTGAAAAAGACAAGAAAAAATGACTTTGACTAGGCAATTTGATAATAACTTGTCACAAGCAAAGTTGGCAATGTTTAGCTAGCTTTTAATGTCACTTTTGCAGAGATTTTGCTGCAGCTAGCTGGTTGTAGCTATCTTTTGCAACGACAACAAATTTAAATGGTCAAAAGTGCAAGAAAACCACACACAAAATTAGCACTTACCTAGTAGACTCGCTGGCAATTATCACAGTTGAATTTTGAATGGTTCTAGTGCAAGTTATGTAGGTAAATGTGCCAAATTATTGTATGTTTATATGGCTGTAGTAATGTTTTGCTACAACAGCAAGTTAGCTTAGGAGTTTGTCTAATTTAGGGTTATAAAATGTTAGTAAAGGGTTCAAGGATAAGAGTATAAGTGTTTGTTTGATCAATCACCACTCGTAGAAGGTAGTCTAGTGCCTTTCTAGGGAAAATGGAGTCACTAATGGCAGCAACAAATTTTAAAGGAAAGATAGCAATGATAATGGTATGTTAAAGGGGTGGAGAGGATAAGAGAGGTGTTGGTATCCCAAGGGCTCAAAAGTCCACTTCCAAGAGAAAATTTGCTAGAAAGTAACAAGGGTTAGGCCCTAGCAATTTTCTCTTTCCTTGAACAAAATGTAATAAAATATGTAATTGGGAAATGGAAGTAGGGTTACTAGAGTGCTACAATGGTAGGGCTCTAGTATCTACTTCAAATTAGGTGCCTTTAACACATGGAAGATTATAGGGAAAAAGATAATAACATATGTCTTTCCCCTAGGGTTTCAAGCAAACAATTTCATAATCTTAGACATGAAACAAGTAAAAATAACCATAAGCATTCATTCACAATAAAGAAACGCAGATTTTCCACTTACTTCACTAAGAATAATCAAACAAATCACCCTAGTTGAAGATCCTCCACATGAAAATAGCCAAAATGCACCAAAAATTGCCTCCTTCAAGAAGTGCGCACCACTAGTTTCAGCCAAGAACACTTAAGGAAGACCGAATTTCAGACCTACACTTGAGTGATGAATGAATCATGAAAAAATACAAGAGTTTTATCTCTTATTTATACAAGATCAATGACCTTTAATTATCTTTTAGGTCATAAAAGGCCGACATGGTCAGTTTACATAAAAAATCCAGTTTTTACATAAAATCAATAATTAAAACCCTAATTAAGCCTCAAATGCAAAACATTAGGCCTTCAGAGGCCTCAAATGCTGCCACATGTGCCAACTAGCACCAAACCGTCCTCATAAATGCCAAACCTTAACTGGATGACGTCAAGGGTCAACATGATGACGTCAGGGGCCTTCAAGGGCCAATGTCATGGTGGAAGGGAAAGACCCCCCTTGGTCTAGGCCTGCCAGAGTGTCTCAGGGGAAACGTCCTTTTTTCTTCCTGGTGCCATCCTCTGGTCTCTCTGCCCTTGGTTGGGGTCACAACATCCATCTGGTGGGCTTTTAGCCCCATGGAGGTCCGAGCTAATCATTTCCCCATATGTCTGTCCACTGGGCATGGTCCTGCAGCAACAACAAGTACGCCCTCCATGGGTTCATAAGTCACAGGGATCATAGCAATGTCAATCACATCCAATAATCAAATTACCCAAACATGTGCATCAAACCCCCCTTTACTCAGACAAATGCTCAAAGACGTTATGCATTTTAACAAGCCATGTTTGGAGAGAGTCCCATGATGTCCTATTGGGCTAATCCTCCTCAAGTTTGGGGTGTTTCCTAGGTGAAGACCAATCTAGGTCATGAAAGTGTATGAAATGGTGCAGGGGAATGTTTGGGCAAAGGGTGCAGTGATAACAGGGAAATGTAGGTCTTACCTGTGGGTGCCTCTGTAGAGGGCGAACTGCACCTTGTCATGGATGCCATTGTTTCCTATCCCATTCAATGCCTTTTATTCTTTGTCTTATTGCTTTTTCTTTTCAAGAGAATAGCTGGGGGACATTGTCCTGGCGTGGTGACCAATGGTGACAACGTTACCCACACGCACTTCACGGAAATGAGAAAGCTGGCTCGTGATGAGAGCCCCTTTCTCTTGGCTATCCCACCAAGAGCCACTACCCTGGTTTGGTGACCAGATAGATGGTAGTGTCATACCGCCACATGCCCATGGACATAATAGGCCGGCTCATGATGAGACCTCCCATCCACCAACTAGACCTTGAGTTTTATTTTATCTTAAAGGTCCCCTTTTCTTACTGAGAAGCCTTTTATTACTTTCTAGGGAATCCCTCGGCGAAGCATCTCAAAGGTTTCATTTTGGTTTTTAACTTTTGCCAGCTACTTTTACCCTCTGGGCCTTTAGCCCTTTCTTCCCAGAAGGCAAGGTACAACCTTTACTAGTGTGGCAAACCCAATGCCCGAACCAAGGTAGGGGAAGATGAGAGGGACAATGATGAAAAGTGGTAAGTATGGAAGGAATGGACGATGACCTTTCATAGACCCACCTAGTGGCAACTCATCCTAAAGGGAACCAACTTACTAAGGCATTCTGTCACCCCCCCAAGTATGAACAAGTTAAAGAGCATAATTTCCAAGCAAACGTTATGAAACAAAGGAGAGTTCAATGCAACATATTCAAATGCTTCGAAAATCAGAGTGACACATACCATGATACCCGAACTCATTACCTCATGGAGCAAGACCCACTGCTACTTCAGTATCAGGCCAGTGGGATGGATGCTGCTGCTGCTGATAGATGGGATGCATTGAAGAAATGATGGGCCCTCCGGGGCCAAGCTCAAGTCGTATGGCTCTCGGTACTCCATGTCTAGGACATGTGGGCCTCGAGACACAATCTCCTTAGTTATCATGTGGAGTCGCCAGGTGAGCAAAATAAAGTAAAACAATAAATGAAAACTCATTGAATGTCGTTCGCTAAGGCCTGCATTCCCCGACAACAGTGCCAATTTGTTAGCACAAATTTCTACCCTCCAATCTGATCTGATAAACCTGTTATGACAGCGGTAAAAACTTGGCTAAGTATAGGAGAAATAGCCCCAGATGTCACGGGCTAAACCCCTCTCCATTCGGGCTAGGCCTTGCTAGCCTTTGGGGGGAGCCCCTGGGCACAATGAAGCGTCCTTGTGGTTGATTTAAGGTCTGAAAACTCAAAAATCAGCAAGCTGTTTTGCCTTGGACAACGTGTAAAGCAGTCTAAAACAGTGGAAAAAGTTGATCTAACCAATGTTGCTAGAGCGTGGAGCGAAGCGGGAGCGTTTTTAGGAAGCGGAGCGTCAGGAGCATCATTTTCAAAAAATCCTCGGAGCGAAGCGTCTATTATATATATATACAAATTCTTATATATATTGCGTTTATATTGAAAATACATGCAGAAAAACAAATTAGCTGCAGAATGTATGAAAACATGCATATTTGTACATTGTAACATTAAAATGGCATCCATAGTAGTAAGTAGTAGTATATCAATGATTAATCATTCGAGTATCAACCATCTAGAATCTAGCAATTACAAACTTACAAACCAACATACAAATTTTTAAACCATATAATATAATGTAGACCATTAAATTATGGAATGAAATCAGTTATCTAGCAACTGTCAACAATAACACGAGTCATGACTGTTATCCCCGATATCTAGGGATAACTAGGAGATCATGTCTCGAGGCCCACATGGTCCTAGACATGGAGTACCGAGAG
>ML781546.1:694307-705051 GCA_009831015.1 Picea engelmannii
TGTCATATTGAATGCTGTATCATTCTAGTATTTATTGGTGAAGTGACATTACTGCTATTGCTATTTTGTAAACATTGACTTCGTCAACATTTACTTTCAAATTGCTCATATTGAATATCAGATAGTCACTAATTATTATGAAGTACTAACCAAGATTGCACGTATCAGTTTCCTTGTTGTATTGTCTCAAGCAGGTGCTTTTCTTTTCTTTGGCTATACTCTATTATTGGTTGTTTAGCCGGGACTATCTGATCGGCGGTAATTTGTGAAGGGGAAATTTGTCTTTGTACTGTTAGCCTTTGCCCGTTCAAAACCCCAGGTTACCGGGGACGTCTCTCCTGGGCCTAGCCTAGCCTCCCTAAATAGAAAGAGCCTCCCCATTGTGGTGACATTGGGTGGGGAAGGTTCCTGTTTCGCCAGTTTGACCTACTATTTTTTAGCCTTTCTTGTGTCTACAAACTGTGCGATAACACAAACTGTTTGTAATAATTTGTCAACCAGCATAGACATTAATGATACAAGTATTTGACAAAAGCACACAACCAAATACACCATAATTAGACAACAAACATTAATATCCTAGCCTATCTCTATTGGGGATATTGGACTGGGCTAGGTGCTGCATTGTATTCCTCTGATGGGCCGTTATCCAAGGACGAGAGCCCAGGATTTTAATTAATAAAATGAACTCAGATCTGGTTTTCCTTTTGGGGTATTTCTAGGGGTGTTTACCCAAAATCTTTGTGCAATGTGTTTGGTTTCCTGTTAATGCTTCCATTGTAATGTTTGGTTAAAACCTAGCTGTGCATTTAATAAATTAAGTGATTTTATTTCGAGTTAATTTTCGGGTGCTAGTTTCAGAGAAATTAACAAATGATGAACATGCCTCTGATATTCCCCTTCCTCTGAAATGAACTTTGATCCCTGGAAAACCTACCTTTGACTACTAGCTTGATGAAAGCTAGCTGGCATTTAACCCTCCAGTTGCACAGGGAAATCTGGGAGTTAACAAGGCTTCATCAACAGATTTCTATTTGTAGAATATATCCATGAACTAGGTTTGATAATCAAAAAGGATGATTGGTACTAACGTTGCATTTTAGTTACAAAATCGCAACATCTTCATTAAAGCTTTCTAACTGCTGCTTTGGTTGTTGAACATAGCATCTTCGAATAGAGCATCTTCCTAAGTGTTCCAACCATGCATTGATGACCATGCTGCTGATGTTTATGGTGAGTGTGTGATCCTTACTTTGATAATTGCGTGGTAGGTGCCTGGAGGTTCACAATGAAATCCGCGATAGTGCTGCACAAGTGACAAAACCTTCATGATTCTTGAAGTAACATAGCATTAGTTCCTTACATACGTAAAACCTAGGTAAATTATGCTTCTAAGCTTATTCATAAATCATAAAAAACCCTCATAAAAGCCCATAGTTACCTTTGTTGCTTAGGATCTATATCTCATTAATTGGATGTGAAAAGTATTAAGAAAATTGAAGGATTTGAAGCAAAAGAGAGGTCAAAAAGATGGACAGGGAATGTAAATGTAGGGCAAAAAGATGCCAAAATATGGTCTCATCACGGAGAAGCAACAAAGAGTAAGAAAATTTAGAGAAAAAATAAAGAAATGGGAAGAAGAAAATAGGAAAAAGAAAAACCAGAGTTGAAAAGAAAAGAGGCAAGAAAGAGGACACACAGAAAGAAAGGAAGACACAAGAACAAAAGGTAGGACACCACAGTAAGGAAGACGTGGGAAAATAAAAAGAGATAGAGAGCAAGGATGGGGAAGGACATGAAGGGGATAAGTCGAAGAGCATGATGGAAACAAACTCGATGATGAGGAAAGGGGCAAAAGGATAATTCATAAAAGTTGGGAAGATGACTAGAGTCAAGGACATGGAATAGGTGGTTTGGGCCTAGAGGACACTGCATTAGAAGTGATGCAGCAAATGATAGCTCCTGGACATGTTGGATGGAACTTCCTTGGCAAGAGGGCCAAGTAGCAAGTCACAATGGTGGAGAAGGAAATGCAGTGGAATGTCTCTGTAGAGGATCTCTTATAAGTGGAAGATAAAAGACAAAAGAGAGGGTACAAAACATGAGTTCCACTATCATTTGAGGAAGGAAATAAGAAGATTATTTCCCAGGCAACAGTTCCCAAAATACATGACAAACTGAAGGCAATGATGACCACAAATGACTATAATTTCAATCAAGTTGAGATGGAACCATCGAGGATGTGCGTCCTGGAACATAAAGTGTCACGAAAACTTATGAGGAGTTGCAACAAGAGATTAAGGACAAAAATAGAGAGATAGACTCCTTGAAGGACCAAATTGAAAAATTACAGGTCATTGCTAGGAGTGTCAGGCTGCCAATAGGCACTCTGCTATGCAGCATTAAATGCTGTGTGGAGTGGTGTATATGCTGTCAGATTTGAATTGCTTCAAATCCGACGGCATATACACTGCCCCATGCAGCATTTAATGCTGCATAGCAGGGTGGTTATTGTTCGCTGGAGTGTCATCTCAGAAGCCCTTGTTTGATAGGGTATGTTTGTGTCTAGGGAAATAGATGATATGAATGGATCATTGAAGACTTGACACGACAGAGGTTAACTCTTTGGTTATTTTGTGTTGGAGAACACTTGTAAATTTCCATGCTTAAAGCCTGTTATTCATGCCTTGAGATGAGAGTTCATTTATGCTTTCGAAAGAAATATCTAAGGCAAAGAAGGCCATGCGGAGTTATGGCCTTGCAGAGGTAACAACAGGAGGAGGGGAGCTAAAGGTTTAAAAAAACAACCAAGGGAAAAGCTCACGCAGAGGTATTTGGTCGTCCAGAGTGGAGTGTTATCTCCACACTCCGCAAAGGTCATGTAAAGGCTGAATGCATGCATAGGTTGTGGCAAAGTTGGATGGAGGTGTTTCCGTGCTCTGCAGCAGGATAAGGCAGCAAGGTTAAGGCTAAAGCATGTGGCAAAGTGTGATGCAGGGCCTTCTGCACGTAGAGGAAAGAAGGAAGTCGGCCGGGGGGGCACACCTCACACTCTGCGCTCCATGAAGTGGAAAGGAGGAGGGCCCCAAGCTAAAGAAGGTCCATGCCTAGCTGGCATGCATTGTAGCCATGTAGGATGCCACCACCTTCATCTTTGATTACTCTCCATTATGCAGGATGAAAAGAAAAGACATAATTAATGCTACACCAAAACTTTATCTTAATAAATTTACTCGGCACTATTTTTTTTTTCTGGTAGTTAACTGCCCTAGTTTAGGTGAGATGACTATGGACTTATTTTCTTGTGATGTCTTATTATCAAGCCCATGCATGCATTTATAAAGCCACATGGTATGTTTATACATCAAGTTACTTGAATTGTTCTCAAGTTCTTGTAATACATTGTTCTTACAGCAATTTGCTTAAATTGTTCTCAAGCTCTTGTAATACATTGTTCTTTATTATGCCTGAATTAATGAGTAATTTGGACTTTCAATAGAAATTTCTTACAAAATTTAGTTGAAATTACTGTTGCTGAGGATTTTGCTCTGATAATATCTTCTTTGGTGCTTTCTTGGAACAGCGCTCTTATGTGGTATATCCACCAGAGGGTCCTCGCCCACCCTCTCCGGAAGAAATACGAGAATTGGCGCGAAAGAACAAGTTTCATTGAAGATCTTATTCTGGTATAATTATGTTGCGTCTGGGTTCTGTAAAACTAATTTTTCAGTTGTATAAATGACTACATGATGATGCCATTGTCGAGGCTTTTGCTTTTATGTGGCATAGACAAAAGTTAGTTGAAAGATATATGTCTATATTTTCCTTTGGGCTACCTGTAATTTAATTCTGTGTAGGCTTACAAGTAATTTTCAGAAACTGAATTAAAACGGATTCATTTGGTCAGGGACACAACTGTACGATTCAATATTCCAAAGAATCCCATTATCTTTTCTCATATTTTCATCAGTATTTATTAAAATTGATTGGTTTTCTTATAGGCACATTGACTGTACGGTGATAGGACTTTGTCCATATGGTAGTTCTCGAATTGTTTCTGGTTGCAATGTAAGCAACTTGTAATGCTCAATAGGAAATGATAGATAGCTTAGAATGTGAAATTTTGCAAATTTTAGTGGACTAGAGTAGCCTCATACTACTGGCACCATAGACTGTAGCTCCACACACTCTGTACATCTCTCTCTTGGATCACCTCTCCATCTTTAGCGTTGGCCTTCTAGGGTTTAGTTTAGATTTCTATTCTATTTGACTTCTTTCTTCTTGATTTTATATATAGGAGCCACCTTAGCTCTCCCGCTTTGTATTGACGTCATTGTACCTAACAGTCCCATTTACCTACTTCAGTGGTCATTAGCTGGACATTAATATGCTTATCTTTATCTAATAACTTTTAGATTTTAAAAACTAAATTTTTAGTGAGATTTTTTTGGATAGGAAATGATAGATAGCTCAAAATGTAAAATATTGCATATTTTCTTTGATTTTAATTTTCTATAATAATATTTTGAGATTTAAAGACTAAATTTTTAGTAAATTTTTTTGTAGACGTCACTTTTAAGGGTGACATTTAAAGTTGGTAGTAAAATTCAAATTCATTCGAAGACATGTATGGCTTTTTAAGTCATGTCTTTTTAAGTTCCAACTGCCACTATTCCAATAGTGGAGATAACTGGAAATTTGATTAATTTAAAAAATCCACATTTGAATGGGAGGTAAAGAACAGATAAAGGCGGTCTATAAATATAAGCTAACTTGAAATTTGATTAATTTCAAAAATCTACATTTGTTTAAGGACTTAAATATGCCAAAAAAATTTCATATGATATTGAATGGGAGGTAAAGAACAGATAAAAGTGGTATACACAAATTTTTTTCATATCATGTTGAATGGGAGTTAAAGAACAGATAAAAGTGGTATACACATACATTTAATATAAGTATTAATTTTATTGTCATCTATATATTAACTTACAATTCATAATTAATATAAACATTAATTTTATTGTCATCTATATATTAACTTACAATTCATAAATAATAGGTGATATACAAATACATTTAATACATGGATTAATTTTGTTGTCATTTATATATTAAATTTCAATTTATAAATTTATTATTGTTGTGATTTATAAATTTAATTATTGTTTATACAAACATAAATGTATACATGGATGTATGCTTGTCAAAATCAAAGAAAGACTTTTGAAATGAGAGATGCTTATTACATAATATCTGAATTAAGGACCTCAAGCCCCTTTGCAATCTCTGATTAATGCTGGGCACCTTGGCTCTGCATGAACCCCCACACACAATAACCCTAGCCTATGAAGCCATAGCTTCAACACGCACATTCTAGCCATCCATGGCTACCTCCAAGGGAGGGGCCGGGGGCCCCTCCTTTTTGAACAAAGAATCCCTGAACTTTGCCTCCGGAAAAAGCACTGAACCCATGCAATCAAATGACCCCTCTTTGTAGAAACAAGACCCGCCAGCCGCTGCTCAGCCCCCTTCAAAAGTTTTAGTGCCGAACGCCACCAAAACCAACCATGCATAGCGAAATCAAATGAGAGACCATAGATCGTTCTGCCCCTAGCGCGCTTCAATGCCTGGATCGAATACATGAAAACTTATGCTCTCATCGACAAGTTCATAACAATTTGGCCCACTGAAAGAGCCCTCCTGAACTGGATAACAGTCAAATGGAAGCCAAAAGCACACTTCGATGTTCAACTAGGCTCAAAAGGATTCTTCACCATCATATTCACACAACTTGATGACAGAGACAAAATTTTGGAAGGAGGGCCCTATTTTTTCAACTTAGTCGATCTGTATCTCAGGAATTGGACCGAGTGATTCAACCCAGAGAAGGATGATTTTACCTGGGCCCCTGTTTGGATCTGATTATACTCCCTTCCACAGGATTATTGGGATGATGAAACCCTCAAAGATATATGCAACACTCTGGGTAACTTTGTCAAAATAGCAGAGAAGACAAAACCAACCAATACACCTCATATTCCAAGATCTGCGTCTACATGCACATAGCCAAAACCCTTCCCGACTCCATTTGTCTTGCACATGAAGACATAGAGTGGATCCAAACCATCGATTATGAGCATGTTCTTTTTAGATGCCGAAAGTTCCATCAACACGAACATCTCTTCCGAGACTGTCCTCAAAACAAGCCTGCAACATACCTCAAAGATGCAACAAACACATACGGGAATGCTTTAGAAAGGTAACCAATCGACGCCACCCAAACCAGAAGCCCCAATCTGCAGCCATGCCTCCAGATCCAATAACAAGCAACAACTTTCATGTTTTAGCTAGTCAACCCGAGGAAGCAAACAACAATGGGGAAGAGGAACAACCAATTCCCAAAAGGCAACACCAAGAATCTGTGCAGAACAAAGGAGGTGATTCAACCCACGATCCAAGCAACACTGACATCAATACTCAAGACAACCCATCCCCAATGTCCTCTTAAGAAATTCCATCCTTCCCAACAAGTTAGGACCCTGATGTTCTAATGGATGAAGATATGGGGAATCTAGATCTAGGAGAGCTAGATCTCCTAGGGCTAGAAGATGCATACAAAAACAAAGCTTTCCATGCGATCCCTCCAAAGAAGATCCACTTGCTCAAAGAAGCCCTGAACAAAGCAAGAATGCGAGCCTGGTTGGGAATCTAGAGCAACCCTCCAAATGATCCAGAAAAAGCAGCCAAGGATGCCAAAAAAAGAGGGTGCAAAACAGACCTACAACACATTGCCACCTTGGGATCTAGATTGGTTGAGTCTGGGCAATATGCCCAGCTCACCGAATTCTTCCCCTCTAACTCCCAATGTTCTCAATGAAAGTCATCTCCTGGAATGTTAGAGGAATCAACGATCTCAACAAGCATAGAATGATACGAAAAAAGGTTCTTCAGGAAAGACCCACAATGCACATGATCCAAGAAACTAAAAGAAATAGTGATAATCTAAAAGCCTTGTTGTCGCGCCTTTGGAAAAACAGTGAATCCATTTCGGTTGACGTCGCTGACGCCTTCGATGGTCTAGTGATTGCTTGAGATCTAGTAGAAATCACTCTCAATGATTTCACAACCACTAGAAATTCCATATCAGCCTCCTTCCATCTTTTAGGTACTGATGTGCATGGATTTATCACTAATGTATATGGCCCCCAATCATTGGATCAAAAGGCCAAGCTTCTGGACTTCCTAGATTGGTACAAACAAGATTAGCCTAGATAGATGTGGATCATTGGGGGCGACTTCAATCTAATTACCACCCTCCAAGACAAAAAAGGCGGGCGTCATACCCTCACTCATGAAGATTGCAGATTGAAGGACTTTATAGACAATAATCAAATGGTAGATCTGGAAACCACCAACATAATCTATATCTGGAACAATCGACGAGGTGGCTCCTCTCAAATTGCCTCTTGCTTAGACAGATTCTTAGTTTCAGAAGTGATAGCTACATCGGGATGAGAACTTGCTGCCACTATTCTTCCTTCTGTGGGCTTTGATCACTAGCCCATGTGCATGCAATGGCACCTTAATGGTAACACTCACTACCGCCCCTTTAGATTTGAGAAGTTCTGGTTAACTCATCCAAACTTCATGCCCATGATCAGAAAATGGTGGTCTATTCCCAACACCATAGGGTCCTCCAAAATGTATAGATTTCAACAAAAGCTTAAAATGTTAAAGCAACATCTGAAAACCTGGAACAAATCTACTTTCGAAAACATCTTCAGTGCCAAAATCAACTTGGAACAGGAGATGGAGACTCTGCACAACAACAGATAATCGGAGATGGACGTATAGAAGCGCAAGCCAAAAGGGAAGAGGAACTCCAATCCTAAATAGAATATAGGTGCAAACAAGAAGAAATATTATGGAAGCAAAAGTCTAGAATCTTCTGTCTAAAAGAGGGAGAGTGAAACATGTCCTTCCATCGCTCGACTATACAACAAAAAATGCACAACAAAATATCCTGCCTAAAATAAGAAGACGGATCCAGGCTGGAAGCTCACAAGGATATTGAGAAAGAGCCGGTCTCATAATATGAGGATCTTCTCGTTGAAGAAAATCACTCCAAGGGGGAGGCCATCCAATTGGTTACCAACCAGATCCCCTGCCTAGTCACCGAGCACCACAATGCCTCCTTAATGCGCATAATCACTTTACAGGAGGTGGAAATAGCATTCGGTCAAATGAAGGAAGGCAAAGCCCCTGGCCCGAATGGTTTCACAATCAATTTCTTTCATTCCTTTTGGGACTGTTATCCCCTATCCTAGGGATAACTAAGGAGATCATGTATCGAGGCCCACAGGTCCTAGACATGGAGTGCCGAGAGCCGAATGATTTGAGCATGGCCCTAGAGGGCCCATCTTTTCTTCAGTGCCGCCTATCTATCAACAACAACAATATCCATCCCACTAGCCTGATCCTAAAGTAGCAGTAAGTCTTGGTCCATGAGGTAATGAGTTTGGGTATCATGGTATGTGTCACTCTGATTATTGAAGCACTTGAATATGTTGCACTGAATTCTCCTTCATTTCATAATGTTTGCTTGAAAATTATGCTCTTTAACTTGCTCATACCTGGGAGGGTGACATGATTCCATAGTAAGTTGATCTCCCTTTAGGATGGGTTGCCACTGGGTGGGTCTATGAAAAGTCATCGTCCATTCCCTCCATACTTACCACTTTCCATCCTTACTCCTCTCATTTCCCCCCCTACCTTTGTTCATGCATTGGGTTTGCCACACTAGGAAGGGTTGTACCTTGCCTTGTGGGAAGAAGGGGCTAAAGGCCTAGAGGGTAAAAGTAGCTGGAAAGAGTTAAAAGCCAAAATGAAACCTTTGAGATTCTTCACCTAGGGATTCCCGAGAAAGCAATAAAATGATTCTTAGTAAGAAAAGGGAACTCGTAAGATAAATAAACACTCAAGGTATTAACTGGTGGATGGGAGGTCTCATCATGAGTCGACCTATTAGGACCATGGGCATGTAGTGGTATGACACTACCATCTATTTGGTCACCAAACCAGTGTAGTGGCTCTTGGTGGCATAATCAAGAGAAAGGGGGTCTCATCACGAGCCAACCTTCTCATCTCTATGAAATGCTTGTGGGTAACGCTGTCACCTCTGGTCACCAAGCCAAGACAGTGTACCTCAACTCTTCCCTTGAAGCACAAAAGAAAAAGAAATAAGACTAAGAATAAAAGGCATTGAATGGGCTAGGAAACAATGGCATCCATGATAAGGTGCAACTCGCCCTCTACAGAGGCACCCACAGGTAAAACCTACATTTCCCTGTTATCACTGCACCCTATGCCCAAACACTTCCCATGTCACCTCACACACACTTACATGACCTAGATTGGCTCTCACCTAGGAAACATCCCGAACTTAAGGAGGATTAGCCCAATAGGACATCCTAAGACCCTCTCCAAACCTGAATCGTTAAATTGCATAACGTCTTTGAGCATTTGTCTGGGTAAAGGGGGGTTTGATGCACATGTTTGGGTAATTTGATTATTAGATCTGATTGACATTGCTATGATCCCTGTGACTTATGAACCCCTGGAGGGCGTACTTGTTGTTGTTGTAGGACTTTGCCCGGTAGACAGGTACATATGGGGTAATGATTAGTTCAGACCGCCATGGGGTTGAAAGCCCCAAATGGATGTTGTGACCCCAACCAGGGGCAAAGAGACACTAGAGGCTTGCACCAGGAATAAAGAAGGATGTTTCCTTCGAGACACTCTGGTAGGCCTAGATCGAGGGGGGTCTTTCCTTTCCACCAGGACGTTGACCCTTAAGGGCCCACGACGTCATCCAACCAGGGTTTGCATTTATGATGGCGGTTGTGTGCTAGTTGGCACGTGTGGCAACATTTAGGGCCTTTGGAGGCCAAATGTTTTTATTTGAGGCCTAACGTTCCACCCTAGGGGCCTAACGTCATCCTAGAAGGGAATGATGTCACCCTTGAATTTGATTTTAGGGTTTAATTAATGTCATTTATGTAAAAACTGGATTTTAAATGTAAATTGGCCCTGTCGACCTTTTTATGACCTAATTTTAATTAAAGGTCATTGATATTGTATAAATAGAGAGAGAAAAATCTCATTTTTTTATCATCTCTCATCACACAAGTGGTGAAGTCTGAAATTTGCGCCCTCTTTTAGGGTTATTGGCTGAAATTTTAGGCGCACTTCTTGGAGAAGGCAAAATTTTGGCGTTTCTTGGTTATTTCCATGGTGGAAGATCTTCAACTAGGGTTTGAGATTGATTATTCTTGGTGAAGTAAGTAGAAAATCTGCATTTTGTTTATTTTGATGAATGTTTGTGGTAAGTTTTACTTATTTCATGTTAAAGATTATGAAATTGCTTGCTTGAAACCCTAGGAGAAAGACATAAGTTATTATCTTTTTCTTTATAATTTTCCACTTGTTAAGATTTCCCAAAGAGCACCTTGTTTGGAAGTAGATACTAGAGTCCTACCATTGTAGCACTCTAGTAATCCTACTCCACTTGCTTTTTGCATATTTTATTCCAAATTGTCTAAGGACAAGAGAAATCACTGGGGCCTAAGTTTCCTTACTTTCTAGCAATTATCTCTCTAGGACTTGGATGTTTTAGGCCTTGGGTTACTAACACCTCTCTCATCTTCTCCACCTCCTTTTGACTAAGTATTATCATTGCTAG
>ML781546.1:727271-745976 GCA_009831015.1 Picea engelmannii
TATGGTGGCATTCAGAGGGGTATAGTGCCTTCTAGGGAGGAGACACACTTAGGGGAGTATGTAGATGTCACTCCTCTGCAACAACACATAGTTGTGGGAGATCACCTTCACCATTTCAGCAGTTGCATGGGAGATGAGAGATGGAGGTTGGTTGACCAACAGTCAGAGGGGTTACTTTCGGTTGTACTGGATGGTTGGGATTCGATGATGACCACAGGAGAGCATCTATCATGGATACCGATGGACGAGCTTCTGGTCGAATCCTTGGGATTGACCAAGGCATGTGACACATCCCAGTCCTACAGTCAGCTGCAGATGTTTCTATTATCCTGTCCTGACACTCTTATCATAGACAACAACATGAGGAGGGATAGGTCGTGGCTGAGGGCATGGAGAGTGAGTAGGTCGAGACTGCATGATAGGAGTACTTTTACGACATACAACAGGTCAAAGGTGGATCGTGTTAGACAGAGAGTTGAGACTTGGTGCGTGACGGTGAGAATCATAGACCAAGTGACGACATATGAGCACATAGGGCTTCCGACAGTGATCAGTCCGACACAGGAGCAACTAGTGGAGACTGGAAGTGATAAACTTCCAAGTTTTCCATGGGATCTAGGAGTTCACTTGGTTAGCAGGATATTTCACTACATGACAACCCAGGTTGCGCCAGAGAGCCACACACTCCACCTTGGGTTGGTTTGGAGTGGACCTGCAGGTACTTGTCCTATGGGGCGAGACCTTTTCTCTCTCTTGATCAACATGATAGGGCATGGAGATGTTTGGACAAGTACTTCTTCTACAAAGGTGTCTTTACTGATATAGTTTTTGGACAGCAGGTCCAATGGTCACAAGTATTTCAGCTGGAGGACCCAGGAGAGGAGGATTCATGATGTCTATAGGGGGCAGGCAGTCATGGTCAGAGTAGTGCAGGACCAACAGGGTGATCTTCGACAGAGGTTAGCATGGGACCCAGGGATTGCAAGATTGAACATTTCATTGACTGACAGGGGAGAGTGGACCATTGCAGGGGGAAGTTATTCTAACTTTCCATTGAGCTTCAATGTTGAGAGGAACGCATTGCTAGCGAGTGTCTCACGGTGGTCTTGCAGCACCTCATTCGGGCATCAATATGAGCAGTTGTTGGAGGCCGTATGGATCTTGTTAGAGACTTGGACGATGGATTCATTCTGAGATGAGGCCATGTGTCATATGCAGGAGACTCCCGGAGTTGGTATATTTCAGGGTTATACTTCCAAGGGACTAGCAGTTCATGACTTGACATTGGACCTAGGGGGCAGAGTGTATGAGTGTTCATCCTTGGATGGGTTCTACTGTGTATCCCACAGGTGGACATGGGATCTTGGTATTTTATTTGAGTGGATTTGGTTATTGCTTGAGGACAAGCAATTTTCTAGCAGGGAGGACAGTAATGTCTCCACTTTGGGACATCATCACAGTGCAGGGGTTTATGATGACCAGAGTAGCCAGATGGATGTTATAGCAATTACATGGGTTATTGAGAGGCATTGTCGGGTCCATCTTGCATTGCTCATCATATTTTATCATTATGAGCCATTCCACACAGGTTGGCTTTGGTCCCGTTGCATTTCGACGATTTCAATGATTTTGACTATTTTGGGCTATAAGTCAATTAAATTCACTGAAGACGTCATTTTGGGCATATTACTTGGAGAAACCTCTCAGTGTAATATCTCATTGGAATCGGGAGGCACAACACTACAGGATGGGATAGTGAGAAGTGACTTTCAGTGGCCAGGGAAGCCACAAGGAGAGATAAGGTGTTTTTCAGAGGTAAAGAGGTTAATTAATTAATTAAATATTAATAAAATGAAAGTCACTTTGGAGGGACAAGGTGAGCCAAAAAGTATAAATAAAAGGCATGGGCCTCTACTCATTCATTCATGTATGAACATATTTTGATATCTGGCTTTTAGCTAGGGAGCCCAACATTGTGGGTTTTGAGGGTTTTGACTTAACAAACCCTAGAGGACGATTCAGTGGTGAAAGCTTCCACCTAGCTTGTCCCAAGCTTGGTCTCAGAGATACAATACTCTCCCACACCATTCTAGTTCCAGATCTACTCAGTTGCAGGAGGATTCTACATCAGTTGCAGGGGCAGAGAGAGAGAGGGTGCACCAGCTAGGGTTTCCAGCAAGAGGGGCACACCATTCATTGAGGGAGGATTTGTCCTAGCTGAGGAGAGGCGATTTTGGGAATTGCAGGTATTGGGTTTCTCTTGCAGGTGTCTTAGCACCATTCTTGGTTGTTTCAGGAAGCACTTMAGTGGAGGATTAATTTGTATTGACAGTGGGACGATTTCCCAAGAGGAGGGCGCACCATTATTTGGAGGGTAGCTAGATCTAAGGATCTAGCCGGTATTTGGCCTTGTTGAGCACTTGGGTTTTCATTGTCATGCYCCGATCTATCATTCTAGTGGATTGGTGGAGATGTTGGAGGTCTYTAGGAGAGAGGCCGAATTATTAGGGTTTCATCCATCTAGGAGGGYGCACCATACATTGGAGGAGGTTCAGATCCATATGKTTTGAGAGGGATCTTGGAGATTCGGGCACCTGGGTTGTTCTTTCCATCACCCGATCTACTGTTTGGCATCTTTCTTGGGGTGATTGGACACATTTGACAGCAGGGTCGAATTGTTGAGGAGCTTAAGCTATCCAGCAGGGCATGACACCTTTCAGCTTGGTGGTTTAACATTCTTACGACCCAAATATACTTGTATTCAGTCTTCATTGTATATCCATCCTTTGCTGGCTTATTGTAGTCTTCTATTGGAGCATTTTGTAGCAACTCTATTGTCTATCTTCTTAGCCATCTGTTGAGCATTCCAGATCAACATCTTCATTGTGGCAGGTTTCTCTATTTCATAAATAAAAGCAGATTTGAGATGTTTTGGCTTGTCTATCCTATTGCATATGGTTGAGGTATGTCCATGATTGTATCTTCTTGTTATTTGCTGCAAACATTCATATAAACACATCAGTAAACCCTAAGGTCGAAATCAAGAGGCCATTCAACAAGTAAACGCATCTAAACAAGTAATTCAACAAAGTGCTTGACGAAATGCCACAACCAGAAAATTTTAAAAAAGACACCAAAACCGTGATGATCTTGGCATAATGGCTTGGGATCATTACAAGGGGAGGTCGTGGTGGAAGAGAGACTGACGCTCATCTTCATCCTGTTGCGGTTAGTCGAGAGGGATATAATCGTTTGGTCTCGAGTTCAATCTGACAACTACTGGATGACTGGAAGGAGAAAATGACTAGCTTCCATCCAACTACTCAATGCACCCAAAGATGACGAAGGAGCTATTGGACGATTACAAATCTTCTAGCCCACTCCCTTCTCAATCTTCTGGGTATGTTTGATCAAAGTCCCTCTAATTCCCCACGTTCTCCTGGAGTCCATTCACCATCCTCAGATGAGTAGCACAACAGTCCATCCCCTTCAGATCCTAATGGCAAGCAATCAACATAGACTCAATCAAGCAGACAGGGTGCCCAAGTGGGTGAAGTTCAGAATTTGCCCCCCGTGCAGAAAGTCCAACACAACAATTTTCCTCCCCTGTCCTCCTTCACCAATAGCACGAGATTTCCCACCAAGGAAGAACACTTTAGCTCCACCAGCTCCTCCAGCGACAACGGCTTCACCAGATGCCCAGTGGTTGAAGAAATCCCCCCTGGGTGTCTACTTGGTTAATTTTCTTTCTCTTGTCAAGTTTCAGGTCTTTTACTTTTGTTTAGTTCCATTTTTTAAGACATGATTAAGCACTGTAAACACTGCTGGTTTCATTTTTGTCAGTCTGGTTTCTCTATATGCGTAGGCTAGTTTTCCAAGTTTTGCTCGCCTGGTTTCCCAGTAAGGGCAGGCTCAGTGTTTAGAACTTTTAGTCTTTCTATCTGGATGACTCTTTCACCTCCTTCTCAGTTCATCCTAGTTCTCTTGAATGTACTACTACTGTATTTTTAATGGAATAGTTCAGGAATTTACAAAAAAATATATATCTGAATTAATGAACTGGTTTCATTTTTGTCAGTCTGGTTTCTCTATATGCGTAGGCTAGTTTTCCAAGTTTTGCTCGCCTGGTTTCCCAGTAAGGGCAGGCTCAGTGTTTAGAACTTTTAGTCTTTCTATCTGGATGACTCTTTCACCTCCTTCTCAGTTCATCCCATTACTCTTGAATGTACTACTACTGTATTTTTAATGGAATAGTTCAGGAATTTACAAAAAAAAATATATCTGAATTAATGAAATCCAAATAACTTGTTTCCCTTCCCACATTTTAATATTTTACCTTATAATGTGAAGAGAATCTAAAATGACAATTTACTTCTTCACAATCTAAAAGCCCAAGGAGAGAAGTTAAGAACACATGGACCATTTATTCAATTTTAGACAAAGTGAAATCACTTTTCAAAGGTTGAGTTTAATAGTTATTTTCAATGAAATTGGAAAGTTGTTATTAAGATTAAATTCAACCAAATCTTGAGATTTACATTGAACTTGAAGACACTCTAATCATTGATATATAGGGCAACAAGGCAACCATGATATATAGGGAATTTAGCAAATCAACCATGGGTGATAGAGTATATTTCATTAGAATCTCCCAAGACATGTACTTGATTGTAAAGAACCTAGTATGTGTATTCACTTTCTACGCCAAAAGAGTGGCATGACTATTGACAATTTTTGGGGATTTTGACAATTATAATGATATACTCACTAGTTCCTAGAATCACATTTCCCCCTTGGATTGCAATTCATCCCACCTTCATGTCCTTAAGTGAGAGTGAGATTACTGATACCTTGCTAGCCCCCTTGAATCATCATCTCATGAAGAGCTTAATCAACAACCGACTCATGAAGAATGAATATGTCATAAGTGAGATTTGAACCCAGGTGGAGAGGATGACAATTTCTCCTCTCAACTGTCCATTCTAGACCCAACTAACAACAACTAGATTCATAGACCCAACTAACAAAACCTAGATTCACCTGCTTCAAGAAAACATAATTTCCACTATATCATTCTTGTGGGATGCTATAATGTACATCTTAAAGCATGCTTAGTTGAATTTTCACACCTTCGAAATAAGGAAATTTTAAGAGTCATCAATGTTTAGGTTTTACAATGAGAAGAGATGGTATTGTTTGGAGTAAAGAGGGGTCCCAATTGATGTTGTAGCAACAACTTGAGTCTAAACAATTGTCTAAGAAAACTGAACTCTTGAACAATGTCCTCATGCATTGCTTCTTAAATTTCTCTTTTAGCTAGATTAAACTTTTATGGCAACAATAGTTTCATATTACATAGAGAAATAAAACACAGTTTTTTCACATTATCTTAGCTTAAACCATTGAACGTGATATTTAATATAACTAACCATAAACATATTATTTTCAATTTAAAATAACTGCTTCGTAGACGGGTTTGCATTAAGGAGGGAAAGCTAGCTATAATGATCATATTTTTCCTAGTCATTTCCAAATCAAAGGGAACAACTTCCTCACTTATGAATATGCTTATAAGCATTTATACAAAAAAGTGGGTTGTAGAAAAGTACACCACTAGCCAGGTCAAATCAAGAAAGAGTCTAAGAACATTAATTTCCATGCTTGCAACCATATGAATTGTATTTGACTAGATTGAGAAGATGTTGTTCACAAAACATGAATTAGAATTAAATGAAATTGTAATATTGGCCCTCATAGTTGACTGTAAGGTTAGACTAAAGCCTCAAATGAATTTCAGAGAATAACTTATTTTCAAACAATAATTACATGATACCAAATTGTCTTTAAATCTTCCACATTAACCATTTATGGTCTCATTTCTTACACATAAATTATTATTCAATGAGTAGATAAAACCTCTCTTCTTATAGAACCAAATTTATCAATTGAAGTTGTATGTATTAGGTACATGTTATAAAAGTAAACTTATTGTTTTTATCTTATCCACTTGAAAAAATAAAGGGCACTTGGATTGTCATAAAAAAATAAAGCATAGTTTAAAACAACTTTACCCTTGACTTTGGAGAAAAATATTTTTCTTGAACCTTCACTTGATATGAATAGAAACATTAAACATAATGAAGAGATCCTCCAATCACACTATTGAAGAGAGATTTTGGATTGAACTTGGGAATCCTATAACCTTAGAAATTTAAAAAAACAAGGATAAATCACAAATGGGGAAGAAAAACTTAGGAGATTGCTTTAGACACCCTTATTATTTCTCATTAAAATAAAAAACACATTAAATTCTAAGGTTTCATTCTAAGGTTTCAAGTGTTACCTACGCATTCTTTAAAATAAAATCACTTTAATCCAACCTTGAACATTTACATTTACAAAATTGAGTTAAATACCAAGAATCATCTCTAATTGAAATTACTCTTATTTTTTTTTACCTTAAATTGAAAATTTGCTAATTAAAAATTTCAAAATTTTAAAAACAAAATACTTTAAATTTTTTAAAGTAATTTTCAATGGCAAGCATTATAAGCTATGAATAAACTAAGCCTATATAATACTTGTTATTTTATGTGATAAATAACTTACTATTTGTAAGTAGTCTCACTTTTCAAATTAGATAGCCCATTTTTATAAGTAAAAGAGTTCATTATGTTTGATGTAATAAACATAAATATATAAACATAAATAATAATTAATATTGAAAAGATATGTTTTAACAAAAGGACATGATTCTTAAGTGAAAAAATATCTTATAGATATTTAAATAGGTATTTAAATAATATATTGAATAAATAGGAAAGATGATATAAAATGCACGAATATAAATGTCTTTTCATAATGATGTCTTTTCATTATCAATTATTATTTATTTATATTTAATTTTATATATTTATATTTTTTACATTTGATCCATCCATCCATGGGTGGGAGTGATTGGATTTTTGTTTTGACATGCTCTAACATTTGGTACGTGCAATATCAAAAAGATTAGATGTCATGTAGCGAGGAGAATTTTAGAGAAAATAATAAAAATATTTCACTTGTCTCATTAAGTTAATCAAACTAATTTGTTTAAAAAATAATGATATATTTACTAAAAAAAATGTATGAGTGGTTTAAAAAACAATGATATATTTACTAAAAAAAAGTATGAGTTGTTTAAAAAACAATGATATATTTACTTAGTTTAAAAAACAATGATATATTTACTAAAAAAATGTGTGAGTTGTTTAAAAAACAATGATATATTTACTAAATATGAGTTGTTTAAAAAACAATGATATATTTACTTAAAAAAATGTATGATTTGTTTAAAAAATAATGATATATTTACAAAAAAATTCATGTAAAAATTTACAAATTATTATTTTAAAAAGTTATTATATAAATATTGAATAATGTTTTATAAATAGAATTTGGTAACTAACATAATTTTCTAAAAATTATTCCTCTTAATGAAAAATATAACAGATAAAATTTCGTTTATTAGGTGACTACTATAGTTGCAAGATCCCAACTTTTTAAAATTATAGTAGAAAACTAGGAGGATATATAAATAGTTATGGAAAAATAATTTTGACATATTTAATTAACACATTGGTTTTTTTATGAGTATTGAGTTATGATACGTGCTTGGGTTGAAAGCTCTTCACATCCTTGATTCATGGCTATTGTAATGTTTTTGATGCATCAAGTATGTGTATGCATTCTTTATATGCACCTTGTGGGATGATTTATTGTGTTCATATACATATGGATGTCTACCCATGGACCCAAATTGCACGATAGTCTCTCCCTAAGATGATTTTTATGGGTCATGATTCTCAAGAAAAAATAATTGGGTGAGATCTTTTCATCATATCATAAATAGCTAGAGTACAATAAGATATTTGTAGGCTCTGTTACATCTAGCAATATTGGTGTCAAGTGTATGTGATTGGGTTTCCTACATTATTGAGTTAGCATATCTATTTGATCATTGTTTTGACTTAGCATGTAGATTTGCTATGGTGTTTTTCTAATGTTAATGTAATGGTTCACTCTTTGGTTGTTTTTAATTGGGGGGCTAAGATGTGATAATTCTTAAGGTATACTTAGAGTATACCATCAACTAGACTAGTTTATATGAAAGGACACATTGTATACTATGTTAGGTCTATATGTCATATAATGGTGGTTGTCATCCTCAACATTTTTCTCTTTGTTTACCACCTCCATAATCTGGGGTTGAATGCTATCAACAATGGGAGGAAATTGGTCAGTGCATCTTGTGCTCATTAATCCCTAATCTAGAACCCACTTTTGCTCTCATGAATAGTTCCATGATTTCTCATCTACTCATTATTTTGACTTTGTTTGCTTAGATCATGTTAACACAACATCAATAAAAGAGTTACAAGTAGTTGCTTGATAGTTAGTTGGAGCATTGTTTAGTCATGCCTAAGAGGATGGTACCACCTTAGGTCCAAAGAATCCCTTATATCCCTCACCTTCGTGCACCTTTGTAATCATTGTTCATAAGTTCAAAATACTAGTTTGGTGTCATCCTAGTGCCCTACAATGGGTTTGAGTTTCACAATTCTAGTGATGACTACTGAATCAATTATTGGATTTAGTGGCATTCATCTCACTCATCTCATTGTATGTTAACCAATTTGATCGGAGAAAACATATAATAACGATGGAGAATTATTTTGACCTCATTCCACAAGCTATCAATGATGATCAATTTAAAATTTTCTATTTCAAGATCACTCTTAGGAAACACACTTTTGATTGGTGGCAACACTTGCAACCTACACAACCACATTCCAAGAAGTCAAGGACAAGTTCATGTAAGAAAGGAGTGAGATGGTTCTACCACCTACCAACATATATGTGCTTACAAACATCCACTAGAAGCAAGGCGAGTCTCTTGTAAATTTTGATCGTAGGATTATACAAGGGTTTGGTAAGGGTGGTATGAATATTATACAGGATTAGTGTAGGAAGTGATTTCTTAATTCTTTTCTCACAATCCAACTTAAAGTGGAATATTTGAAGCTAAGCATGTATGAGGGGATGCCACAACTTTTTGTTATTATGACAATGACATGTTGGAATCTATTACGCCAACACCTGAACCAACCTACAACATTGAGAAACAACTACAACAATAGGTCAGTTTATTTGCTAGTTGAAATCCACAAGAGATATCTTGCAAATATTAGCGATAAAATTATTTTCCCAAAGAGTATATGTTATAGAGTTTGAATTCTCTGCACTCTAATCTATGCTATACTAACTAGACCTATATGGTACCAAATTGTTTGATACTTTCTAATTTATCCATAATACCCAGTTTCATAATGAACATAATTATGATGTACTAAACATGACATAGTCTTATTTGATTTGCAATGGACACCCACACTTAACCTTTTAGTCCCGCTTCAATTACCTCTTGCACAATGTACCCCTATAAATTTTGGCCATGAACAACAACCTTCCCCAACTATCATTTTATCCATCACAACCTATTATACCTCTGCAAATCATCACCCTAGCCCATTGTCAACCACCTGGAAAATGGCCCAGATTGGAATACCATAATGTCATGTCACCAAATTGGGCCAACACTTATGTGATGCAAGCATAGCCACCAAATTAGACACAACCTCTATCACAAAACTAAATTGAAGGATGTAAGAAGATAATGAGATGTCTTAAATGTGAAATGTAGGGACATTTTTTCATTGGTCATCCATTCAAGTATCTCGATGAAACAATGTGTTTCTTTTGTGGATTGAGCAACCGTGATTCCTTCCATTGCTTGAAGTCAAGAAGTGTGAATCACATTTTTGTGGTTCCTATCACATTTTATACTAATCAATCCAATCATGGAAACGTATGTCCATGTAATCACACACGCCAACCCTTAGGGATACAAGAATACATAGATATCCCCTCTCGTCATTGCTACAAAAACCCCACCACTAGATTATTAGATAGAATTAAGAAAATATTTATTCTAGATAATTAGGTGTTAGATCAAACCTTTAATGCAATGAATGAGATTTGTGGTTTAGCGCGACACTTCACATATGACACATCCACCCTCTTACACATCATTTGTTGAGCACTATTAGAGAAAAGTAAGGAGGCATGGCATGGCATGAAGAAATTAAAGCTCACACATTTTAAGTCATGCAATATCTCTACGCAAGTTCAACAACTCACAGATGTCATTGTCATGATGGAGATAGATCATTTATCCTAAAGGAAAACAATTTATTTTGAACTCCTTGTACAACTTAAATGTGAAGGAACACACTACCATGATTTATCAATAAGAGCATGCATGAAACACCAACTTCATTGATAAAATAAAACTCACAATCAAGAAGAAAAAGTTGTAAAAATGCACTTTATTTTCATAAAACAAAGTATTTTATAAAGAGAATGGGAAGGGGAAGCACCATATGGTGTCTCCCTTCATTAATGCTCTCAACTTTAACTATAAACCAAATCCTTAGCTTCAAATCAACTAGGTGGAATAAATTCCTTTCATGCATGTCATTGCTCTTTTATCCCTTTTATATAGCTATGTTTCTCTCTTTCTTAGCTACAACTTTTAGGTTCTTTGATTGGTTTAGCTAATTGACTTTATTGCTTGAATTGTGCTTGAATGCTTATAACCAAATTGTTGTTTGATATTTTCTTTGAGATTAGTTGAATGACTTGCTTGGATTTGATGATACATGAATCCTTTTTATTTGCTAATACATTGACATATATAATGCTTTCAATATCGTCTTGCTCACAAATATGCTACTAAAGTGCCTTTGTATACTACATTAACTTTATTATGGTGTTTTCCTTTACTCATTATGGATGATCCATGAATGGTTTCTTCCAATGGCATGTCAATTGTGTGCATGAAGCAGTGAAAGTTTCCATGCTTACGAATCAAATGCATAATAATCAAATCACATATAAACATGAATAATAATCAAGGGATTTTTATCGGATATGTTACAAAATTATTTCTTAACACCATTAGACCATGATGATTACTATTTGTGTAATGACAATCATTAATCACGAATTCCATTAATGTGCACTCGTACTATCAGTAAACAATATGCTTATTTAATGAAATAGTAAGTAGGGAACAAATACAAAATAAGGAGATTTGAGTAGTAAAGAGGCATGATGTTAGATTTGTTTTGACCACTAACTATCCACCATATTAAATGTGGTGTTGCTTTTCAAAACAAAACATCCATTTATGCAATGTAGAAAGAGAAGTAAAATGACTCCTTTGTCATTCCTAGTGAGGGTAACTTAGATTGTTATGTTACTCTTACAACATAACAAACTCTCTAGATTGCTTCATTTACAATCTTAATAAGTCTAGATTGCATTCATGGTTAGTAGGATCTCGTTTGATTTACTTACCACATCTTCTTACATGCTCTATTAATGAATTTGTAGGTAAATGGTTCGAGGAAGGATTTCAGAGGTTAAAGTGAGGCTTAGATCCATCAAATAACTTCTTTGACGATTATAAATAAGTCATAATGCCTATTACAAATCTTGGCAATTGCATTTTTTCCAAAACCTTTTGAGCAATGTGTATTAAATTGAGACAACTTTGGCCACATGTGAATTAACRAATTTCAAGATTACATGTGGGAAAAGCATGAAGCCCTAGGCACTCTTTAACAATGTATGACATGCATCACCATTGAGAAACCACAAGCTTGTGGTGAAGTCACTAACCTTTTGTAGACTTCCTTGAAACACTGTAGATCATATRRAATGGATTGCTAAGAACTAAATTGCATCACTGGGAGTTGTGCAACAYGCAGATCAACATGGAGTGTTGTATCACTACTACAATAACACAAGCAATCCATCATGATTCATTATTACATTTTATTGTGCTAGAATACACCTGAACTCTTTAGTACAATGTTTCTCACTTTCCCTCTCACATTTCTTCATTACATAATAATAATAATAATGATAATCTAATTTTAAGGTCACAACCAAGCGAGACACCAAATCATCTATGTTTTTGAAGAGAAAAAAACCATCTATGTTTTGAAAGAGAAAACAAATCATCGAAAGCTTGTGTAGAGGATCCAACTCATAGCTTGATATCTCAAGGGTGTATAGATCAATTAGAATAATTGGTAGAAGCTTAGACATAGTATTTTTTCTCATCTCGTAAACCACTTGTGAAGCAAGCAAGCCCCAAAGATCTTGAGATGAATAAGGTTGTTGAAAAATATTTCTTGGGCAACAAGATACTTGCCTTATGCTCTAGGTATAGTGTGTTTCTTCCGAGAAAGGTGTGTGCCCTCAACAAACATATGGACTCATCGTTTTCCTTCAAATAACATCCACACATAGCATTCATTGCTTTCCCAATGATGCATTTGGCTTCTAAACACCCCACAACAATTAATAAGTACACTAGAGACCAAAACATATTGGTGAGGTCACTAGAATAGTAAAGTAGACCATCTAGTGATGTTTTTCCGCCTTGGGAGATTTTTTAGATCCCACAACAAAACAAAAAATGCATGGGAGGATAAATACAACACTTGGGCAGTGGAAGAAGCAAAGCAAAGAGGCAAGCGGTGATATTTTTTCCCTTGGAAGCTTAGCTGGGCCCAATGATAAGTGGGAAAATGCATCATAGGCCAAAACACACTAGGCGAGAGAGTTGTAGCGGGGAAGCAGGCAACGAAACTTGTTTTTTTTTTCTCTTAAAGGCTTTGTTAAGACCTACAGTGAATGAAAAAATGAAGCAAGATGGTCACTCATGCATTTTTCCCTTGTAAGTTTGGCTTGAACTCACAACAAATTAAAATTTTCATAAGAGTCAAAATGCACTAGTAAAGAAGTTGCAATAATGAATTGAAACAAGAAGTAATACATTTTCCTATTAAAAACAAAGCTTCATCAAACCTCACAACAAACCAAAATTGATCAAAGTCTAAAGAAAAAATATTGAGAGAACAACAACATTTCAATAAGGGAAGTGATTCATTTTCCCTTGAGCTCCATGGGATCCAACAAGAAGCCAAAAAGACATGAAAGACTTAAACACAACACTCTGGTAACTACAACAACAAAGAACAATAGTAGGTAGTGCATTTTACCTTGCAGAAGCATTGACAAAAGACAGATGCTGGAAAGAGTTTGAGAACCTACCATCCATATAAAGTTGAAGTCAAGGATCGCGTGTTCATATAAACACATACTTTAAACTGAATTCCACGGGTGGCGTGCATTTTCATTGTGGATAAAGTGATGGCACGTGGGAGACAAGATGTCTGAACTATCAGACAATGTTTATTGCTTAATGTTCAACCAGATTGAACGTTTGGTTAATGCAAAAGTTGTAGTATTTTATGATACACAGCACAACACGTGCAACCATGAATGGAATTAGATGATACATCTGGTGTGTGATGAATCACAAAGGAAAAAAGGACCATTATTAAAACCTTTGAGCTTTGTAGACCTTTCTGTTCTAGAAACTTATTATATCAAAGAACATTGAGAACATTAGGTGGTGGCACTCATGAGCAGAAGGACTCGCTTTCTGTCGATGGCGTCCATCAAACTGATCTGGCAAATGAGTGGAAAAGACTTGAGAATGAATGGCATGTGATATGTGGGGTTGTGACATATATGTTTAACAATTAGTATTAAATGGTTCATTTTTAATTGGATTTCAGATAAAAGGTTCTCATTGTGTACTAAATAGTATGATAAATACGTAAAACAAAAGGTACCAACATTAAATATATTTTAGAACATAGACTGTAAGTACTTTTGTACATTTTGGTAAGCCTTGATGCATGCCATTGAGAAATACAGGTGACAATCTGACAATTTCAAGCATGAAATTCAACAGAATTAGGCACATAAACCATGAAATTAAGCAGAACTAGGCACATAAACATTATAATATAAGCTCCACTTAAACACTGTTAAATAGCTAAAGCAAACGCAACGTTGAGAACTTTGATCAAAAACAAGTTTCGTTAAAAGTATTTACCAACTTTCTGTATAAAGAAAAAGGGCCGTTCACATGTTTTCAGCTCCATGTGAGGCTCGAAGTATAGCGTTCTCATTTTATTTCAACAAATGCTGTATGTAATACAGTTCAATAGATAGTTTGTGAATGGGCAAGTTTTTCCTGGTAGTAATAATTCTTTTGTTGTTTCTTCAGCTTTGCATTGAATTTCAAACAGATTCTACTTCCAACGATACTATTCTGCTATGGTATTACACTCGACCCATTGCGACCTACGTGGTAATATTATTAAAATTTTACAGGATTTGTAAAAACTGCGAGCTTACAATTTAGAATGATGCATTCTAGGCATCAATGCCTTATACAGGATTTATAAATTGGCTCTTTTTGTTGTCCATAGGTTCTATGCTTGAATAGTTTACACACACCAGTGAGCAAATGGCTCTCAAATCCTGCCAAACAAACCACCACCTTTTGTACAACTTACTCCTAGAGGAGCTAAGTCTGAAATTTACCTTTATTGATCTGCAACATGGAACTGAGCTTTCAGGGTTTGTAATTGTTACAGCTTACAGTGTTTTGGGGTGGTTACAATACTGGTAAAGTCTACTGAGGTATACATACCCTATCCCTTCTGGATTTCTGGATTTGAACTTGTAATTTTTTTAGGAGGAAACACATGTTCTTAACCATTAGGCCCACTCATACTGTATATCTATCATATTTTGAAGAAATGAATGACATGGGTTGTAGCTTGTGAAAAATGGGTAAACTCTGCCGCCTCCCCAACTCTCTCTAATTTAATTTGTGTTGGAAATGGCTCGCATGCCCTTAGTGCAGTTTTCTCTGCTCGATTGTGTGCTCAGTTGCAGTTTCAATTCTGGATTGCATAGAGTATTTTTGGCTCAACAGGATATATTGTATGCCTAGCTTAGAATTTCCCACTGATTAGTGATAAAACCACTGTTGAACTAGGAATACAATGATCACTTCCTATAATATGCTCACATTGTCTTTACATATTTGTTGAGGAGAATATAGATAAAACCACTGATGACAGGACAACGTGCCTATAGAACTTCGTTCATAATATATTTCTTTTGGATGTTACTCAAAGTAAGAGTCTCCTGGTTGTTCCACCACTTATGAAGCATGGCCGCGCAAACTCCGTGTGAGTAATCTTTTGATATTCGTGCAATGTTCGTATATTTCACTGACACATTAAATTATGTCATCTGACCATTTTCATAAACATTCAAAGATGGAAAAGGCTTAAAAAGTTGGCAACCCTTTTAAAGAGGCAATTGAATAACTTAAATTGGAAAACATTTTTGAGTGCATCCAACGGGTATCGAGAAAAGTGAATGAAAGTCAACTATTGATTTAAGTCAATGATGATTTTGCTCCATATGCATTGCTTCATATGCATTGGATCGTTGAAGTTAAGTTCAGATTTAAAAGTTTGCATATTTCTCCTGGGTGATAAAACATTAAATTAAAGATATAATTTACTAATTTAAATTGAAAAACATTTTTAATTCTTATATATTGCATTCTCCAAACAAAACTTATAAATATAGGGATCTCTCAAGTGTTTCATGTGTTATGCTATATTATTATAATCATGAATTCACTTTATGAGTTCAATGAATGTAATGTTATGGTGCATTAGTATAATCATGAATTCACTCACTTGCTAGTTCTACATTTATTGATTTTCAATAATATCAATATTGAGTTTTCTCTTTTACCACTTCGGAGAGTTTTTTTCTAATTATTGCTCCAATTTTGAGAAAGATATTCAAAAATGATATGACTCAATTTTATTTTTAATTATTGTTTCAATTTTGAGAAAAATATTGAAAGAGGACATGACCTATCCTAAAAGGCAATTTGAAGGTCAACTTCCAACTTCATGGCCACCCATAGGTGAAATTATTCTTACCTTTTGTAAATATCTTTCCCCATCCTTATCCATATAAATTTTGGTTTTTCTTTCCTTCATCAAAATGCTTTGAATTGGTTGTTTCATCTTTGCATCAATTTGATTTATAACCTATTAATAGTGTGGAAATTTTTATAGTGTTGTTTGTTATTGCCTTATCTTGTACAAAGGAGGTTTCAATGTGAAGGTCCCCCCTTGTTCTCATTTCTAATCTACATAAAGAGTCTTTGTATCAAGGTTTCATTTTGTCCCTTTTTCACACTCTTAATCACTGTATATTAGAGGAAAGAAATAATAATGTTTCAATCACCATTCAAACATTTTGTTTGCAATAATAATTCCAACTTATTGGCGGAAGTTATTTCGTACTCATTATCAAAAAATAACCCACAACAAAATGATAACTCCACTAGGGAAAAAAATCCTTTATTTCATTTTTCAAATTGGATTTGAGATATTCTCAAAACCATTGAGATCCCTCACTTCCACAATCATTCACCTCTAAGGAGTTGATTACCTAGTCACCCAAACATTCAATTAAGAGACTATAAATAATCTCAGTTTTACAAAGTTTTCAATTTTCAAAAGTTTTTATAAATATTTGTGCTTTTCTTTTTGTGTTCAACCCCCATGGTCTAGATTAAATTTTAATTTTTGCCTTTGCTTCTAACCAACCTTTTTCTAAAGTTCACCCATGGTTTTTATATAATTCGTCACTATTCTTAGATGTGATTCTATGCAGAACTAAGCAATCTTATTTGGTTAACTCACATTTTGATTAAATATTGACTTTGTTTTCACTACTTCATGCATGCTCATTATTGCTAATTAACCTAGAGTATTTTATTCTTTTTTTTTTATAGTATTGATGTGGGGGCACATCTCAACGTTACTATGTATGCTCTTCACCTTTTGTTCATTAGCAATTTAGGTGACCCAAAAGTGGAAATCAAGGTTTCTTTTTATCACTTTCAATTTACATTTGAATTACCACTTTTGTTTATTTTCATTATTAACAATTTCACCCCACACATACACACAAAATATACCCAAGAACTATAGAATTAGTTCATGATGACGATGGAGACTTTGAAATAACCTAGTTTATACAAGTAAAGAAAGGTTTGGTAAGAGAAAACATGAGTCCATGTGTTGTACCAACATTGTTGACTCCAAAAAAGAATAACACATGGAGGATGTGCACAAATAGTAGAACAATCAATAAAATTGCCATCAAATATAAGTTTCCTATACTACGGTTGGACGACATGATGCATGTGCTAGCCGGAGCTAAAATATTTTAGTAAGATTGATTTGCAAAGTGGATACCACTAGATCCAGATTCACGAAGGGGACGAATGGAAAACTTCCTTCAAGACCAGGGATGTACTATATGAATGGATGGTGATGTCATTCAGGCTGTCCAATGCTCCTAACACTTTCATGCGGCTAATGAATAATGTGTTTCGACCTTATATTGGTAAGTTTGTTGTTGTGTATTTTGATGACATCCTAGTTTTCAGTAACAAAAAAGAAGATCACTTGTAGCGTTTAAAATTATATTGGATGCATTGAGAAAACACCAACTTTATGCAAACCTGAAGAAATGTAGTTTCCTGCAAGAAAGTTTGGTGTTCCTGGGTTTTGTCATCTTGGAAGAGGGAGTCAAGATGGATTCAAAGAACGTCAGAGAAATTTTGGAGTGGCCTAGTCCCAGGAGCATCATAGAGGTAAGAAGTTTTCATGGGCCAACCACCTTTTACAAAACAATTGTTCGAAATTTAGCAGTATTATAGCACCCATAGTAGATTGCACCAGAGGCAAGACATTCATGTGGACCGAGGAATTTGAGGAAATTTTTAAGTTTCTGAAGAAGGTAACTGAGGCACCCATATTAGCCTTACTGAATTTTGACAAAGTGTTTGAGGTAGAGTGTGATGCTTCACATGTAGGAATTGGAGCTATACTTAGCCACGCAGGTAGACCAATTGCATTCTTTAGTGAAAAATTGAATGAGGTAAGAAAAAACTACTCCACATATGATGTATAATTTTATGCAATTGTGCAAGCATTGCGACATTGGAGGCATTATCTAGTACCAAAGGAGTTTGTGTTATTTACCGATCATATTGCATTAAAATATGTAAACACCCAAAATAAATTTAACAATAGACATGCAAAATGGGTCTCTTTCTTACAAGGCTACACCTTTGTTTTGAAGCACAAATTAGGACGACAAAATCAAGTTGCAGATGCTTTGAGTCGGTGCACTATTATGTTGACAACCATGGAAAATCAAGTAATTGGGTTTGTTGTATTAAAGGATATCTATGCATCTAATAATGATTTTCAGGAGATTGTGGAACAATTGAAGAATCTAGTCGATGGGAACATGGATATTAATCAAGGTGAATATTTTATGCAAGATGGATACCTCTTCAAAGGAAAACAACTATGCATCCTAATTGGTTCAATGAGGGAAAATATTATCAGAGACCTTCATAGTAGTGGTTTGGCAAGACATTTTGGAAAGGATAAGGCACTAGCCTTAATCGAAGATAATTATTACTAGCCGAAGATGAAAACATATATAACTAGGTATGTGGCATGATGTCGGATTTGTCAAATGTCTAAATGACACTCACAAAACATAGATTTGTATATGCCACTACCAGTGCCCACAAGTACATGGACATAT
>ML781546.1:752807-771234 GCA_009831015.1 Picea engelmannii
TTTCTCAGTGATCTTGTTCTTATGATGCTCTTATCTATTGAAATGCAAAGAACTATAATAATGGCATAAACATTAACACTTTATGGAATAAAATGGGGACTAAATTATAGTTCAACAGTGCCTATCACCCCCAAACAAATGGGAAAAACGAGGTGGTAAATTAGAGTTTGGGAAACTTGTTACGAAGCATTGTTGGAGAGAAGCCCAAGTAGTGGGATTTGGCTTTACTTCAAGAAGAATTTTCCTACAATAGTTTAGTGAATAGATCTACATGTAAATCTCCATTTCAGGTTGTTTATGGTAGAAACCCTATGGGTGTCCTAAATTTGGTGCATCTACCACTTGGGGATAGGATCAGTGATGATGGGGAAGCATTTGCAAAACACATTCAACAGTTGTAGCAACAAGTGAGACAAAAAATGCAGGTCAGTAATGAACAAAACAAAATTATCAAAGATGCTCACCGACAATACCAGGTATTCAATGAAGGTGATCTGGTGATGGTTTATTTATGGAAGGAGCAATTTCCTCGAGGAACCTACCACAAATTGAAGTATAAGAAAATTGGTTCGTGCAAGATTCTCAAGAAAATCAATGGCAATGCTTATAAGGTCGATTTACAAGATGACCTCGATATCTCCCCCGTGTTTAACATTTATGATTTGTATATCTGTCATGGGGACGATATGGGTGATCACAGTGAGACATAGGTGGATTGGAAACATGCCATTCCAAGCAAGAAAAAGAAAATATTGCACATATTTTAGATAAGAAGACCCTTCATACTCGGCAAGGCCAATACAATCGATATATGGTCCAGTTAGAAGGCGTAGCACCAATAGAGAGTACGTGGATTACATAGGGTAACTTACTGAACCTAGATCCCATTAAATGGCAATAGTTTGAAGACAATAACTTGCAGGAGATATGTTCTTTTCAATCAAAGGAGAATGATGCAGGGATTTTTCGAGGATTTTCCAAGGGTCGTAAATTTTGACTGGGTTATCCGTTTGGGATGAAATTTTATCGGGAAATTCGTCTCGAAGAGTTTATTGCCATGTTGATTGGATCTATCTGATTGGACATCCTTTTGACACCTTTTTAGGGCCAAATTCCTTCATATAAGGCCTCAAATTGGGGTTTTAGTGTTTTTACATCAATTTTTAATCTTTCAATTATCAATTATCTTTTATTTTATGAGCTTAATCAGAAAAGAGAGTTGAAAAATAGTGTCACGCTAGTTGTCTCTTTGTTAGTGGTTAGTTTTAGAGTCATGCGAAAATTTTCTAAATTTAGCTATTTTTCTAAAATTAGTTGTTTTCAAAAATCCTAGATAGTAGTTATAAGGGGTTGAAATTTGATTGTAATAGTTAGGATGGAGAAGGAATAAAAGAGATATATTTTTTTTCATTCTCCTTTGTTTTCATGGTTTATTTGATCTTGTGAATGAATTTCAGGCTTTGGCTACATCACAGGCTGCATGGATGATAGGGAATCAACTTCGAGATATTCATTTAGCATGGGTTCAACAACAATTGCTTGGAGTATTAAAAATCAACTTGTAGTTTATCTCTCCACAACATAAGTAGAGTATAAATCCACAACAAAAATAGCATGTGAAGCAGTGTGGTTAAGAAGATTTCTGGAGGATCTACATGAGTAGAATGAACAACCCACTCGGTTGATATGTCATACTAAAAGTGATATTCAAATGACCAAGAATCCAATTTTTCACAAGAAGACCAAGCATATTGATATTCAATATCATTTTGTTCTAGATTTGGTTCAACAAGGTGTGATCAATATTATGTATTGCAGAACAAAGATCATGTAGCAAAAATATTCACCAAAGCACTTTCAAAGGAAAGTTCTACACATTCAAAGATGATTTTGGAATATTTCCAAATGATCATTATGGGGGAGAAATGTTGGAATAATGATTCATTTGTATGTTCTAGATTAATTAATGTTATATCTCGAAGGTCTAACTAGAGTTAGAGAAATATTCTTCAGATTTTTGTGGAAAGATTGTTGAGTGAATTGAGGAGTGATTGTTGAGAGATTATAGGAGATAATAGCTTCCTGATACATCTCCTCTCTATGCATAAATGTATGCCTTGGTAATGATAAAGTTTGATTTGGGTGTGCATTATTGACAAATATATTTTCTCCATCAGTTTGTTGGTGTAATTCTTTAGTTTAACAATTATACTTTTTAAAGGATTTTATTTTTATTGTATATTATTGCTATTGCAAGTCTCACATGTTTCATTGATCATTGCTCCAAAAATGCTTGTTGTAGTTTATGTATAACCTTATTCTTGGAGTCATTGGATTGATTTTTGTACTCTAAATGGAAAGAATATATATACATTTTTTCCACTATATCCCTCATATTTTTATAAAAAAACTCCCCCTCTCATTAATTTCCAGCACCACACTAGATAAATTGAGTATTGACTAATCATGATTAAATCCTTGATAATTTTTATCTTTTTAGGACAACCTTGTATTCCCTTGTTGGCAGCCACAACATTCAACAAATGAAAAATCAAATGTTTGAAACATGTTAGATAAGAGGTAGATTTATAGTACAAGTCAAAGAAAACATTCATAATAATCACCTTTTAATCCACCGAATTGCCCTCTTTAAAACATCTTCATAAATATTTTACGTTATTTTCCACTTAGATTCCAAACAATATTTTGAAGTTTATTTAATTTCTTGCTTTGCATAATTTGCATTATTCAATACACATCATTTAAACCTATAGAGCATATTTTTTGTTTCGTTCTAAATTGATCAACCCATCTCCTTCTGTTGAGTCAATTGAGAGTTCTAGTGAGCCAGAGTATGATATCAATACGACCCAAAAGATCCCTACTACAAGATATAAAAAGTTGTATGAGTTGAGAGAAAAAATGTACAAGCACACACCATGGTCAATTCAATTGTTGGAGGGTAGCGATGACTTCTCTCTTCTTAACTAGTTGCAGTGTTAATACCAAACCTATTACAACCGCACTTTGTATGGTGCTTGGCCATATTCCCTTCCTATTCCCAATGTTAGGACTGAATTCTCCTCATGATTTCCAAGTCTAAAATAGATGTTTCAAATCTTGGATTGTTTATCCTTTCACATATATTTGTTTCTCCCAAATAGTCAGTAGCACTTATGCCATTTTGTGATCCTCTTTATAGTTGGCATGATTACTTGAATGTTATTGAATACAAACATATTATTTCCATGTATAATATGTGCACAAATGGTTATTCTTTCAAAAACTTTAACAATAAGAAATAAGAACTTGTTATATATCAATGGTTATCCATGCATTCATGGGAACATTGGAAGGTTCACAAATAGTTGTAGGTGCTAATTGTTCAATGTAAATTGTTCATTTGAGGAACACTGTGATGACAAAGAGTTCTTTATGAAAAGGAAGGCATTCCGATTTGTTGTTGTACATGCAATACGTAGTTTGTCTCCTGGGGATGAGTTGTTAATAAACTATAACTTTCATAAACCACCAACTACTTGTCAAAGGTAGATTGCATTGATACTATTTTTATATGTCCCCCTGGAGCATAAGAAAAATACCATTGAGTAATTGTATTTTTGGTTTTTTAGTGGAATTAATGTAAATATATTGCTTAATTCGACATTTGTTTTATAAAGTGTTTGGTTGCATGTTACTATTGGAATAAAAATTCCATGCTTCTAATAAAATTTTCGTCTAATATTTGAACATACTAAATGAAAATTGTGTTTATTAGTATCATTGATGTTGAATATGTTTGCAATTAGATTTCTAACAATGAGTGACCTATTTATGATAAGGATTATTAGTGCTTAGCATAATAGGTTGCTTAGTTCATATTTTATTCACATTATTATTTTGTGTGCACATAGGAGAGTTGTTATTTATCCTCAGTGCCTTCTTGGTTTCCCATTATCATGGAGTAGTTGAGATCTTATCTCTAACTATCTCTATTATTGTACTTATTTGCTAGCTTTTAGGATCTTATTGAAATTTTCTCAGTTCTCTTGATGTAAAGCTATATAAGCCTATGCTTTCTTAATGAAAAATTGTCAAAGATTTGATTTTTCACTTCTTTGTATAGAACTTTTTTTATAAGTGGGATTTTCAATATCATTAGTATTAGAACTACCTTTTGATCCAACTTTGGTTTTGGGTATCTACTCTTTGTTGTTGCCTTTCGACCTAGAGTAGGTTTCGATATTGGCTTATGATTGTTTTATTATCTTCTAGGCTCATTACAAAATATTTTTCCCATTCACAAAACCTGTAAAGTTGTGTGCAACCACCATCTCTAGATCACACGACCACCATCTTTGGTGTGCATGGGAATTTTTCTTTAAGAAAGGCCCACTCTTTGGTTTTACATGGGCCCTCCTAAACCTTTAGTTTTTGGCCCATTGATTCATATTTGTGGCGTCCCCCCTTAGATCAATACCTACTATTAGATCTATTTTGGTTTGTGTCTATTGGTTACTCCCACATAGATTGCACATTGCACCCGTACCTATTGTGTAGATCCATGTCTAATTTTTTGGAGGAGGCTTCTGCCCTCTTATCACTATTCTCAAATTATATAGTGACCCATAGTCATCACACTTAGCTGCTATATATTTGGTGTGGCTTTGCACCACTCTAACAACTCATAGATCATAGCTCACGTAACATAGCAGATATATACACCAAGACACCATCACCATGATCTTGGTTGTTTGTATAATTGTTTTCCTTGGGTTGGCCTTTTTTGGTAGAGTTTTTGTGGCTTATTCTACATGCTATCACTTTGAGCACATCACCTTATGGTTTTGGTTAATCAACTAACGACCTTAGATCACCGTGTTCCAGATCTTGTACTAAAAATCATATAGAGATATGCTTGTGTGACAAAATAGTAACCTTTTTTAATCAAATCCAAATTGAGATCACCCTCTTCTTTATGCCTCTAATTATCTGATCAGATCGCATATCAGGGCACTATTTCTCTACCTATAACATGTGCTCACCTCCTGTGCATGAAAATTCTTGTTCACTCATTTTGACTTAAAATATATCCACATCAAGTATGTCACCTTCACCTAGTAGAATAAGTAAACCATAATTTAATTTAGATGTCTAGCATAGGGTGATTGTTGGGTGAATGATGGCCATAAATTGGAGGTAGTAAAACTACTCCAAAATGGTCAACTTCTTTGTGATTTACCTTCTTCTCGTAAATAGTTTTAATACTAAATCACCAAGTCCAAGTCCTCCAAGGTATGGGGTTCCAATGATGTTGAAGTGAAGTGGCATTGTAGGTAACAATGAATAGAGCTAGAAGCGCAACAATGAGGACCTATCCCAGGATCCGTAATTGTAATATTTTAGTAGCATAGGAAGTTTGAAAGACCATATCCTATATTTCTTGTGGCTAGTATAAATTGCTTTCTCAAACCTAAGTCATATAGAAAGTATAGTCTTGAGGTTTATGAGTCTCAAGCAGTGACTATATAAGGTTTAAATGTATTCATAGCTTGGTCACTTGAGTGGTGAGTCTTTGTGTGGAATTCCTTAAAATTATGTAGATGAGTTTTGAAAGGACGGTGTTAATACAATGTTTTAGAGGCATTTTGTATGGGCTCATTTGCTTGGGATTCATTGACTTTGGGGAGCATAAATGATATTGGACAATCTTCATTCTTGTTTATTATTTTCTACTTAATCAAATCTTTACTTTTTCAAGTATTTAATGGTGAGCTTCCTTATTTGAAGGTGCTATCAAGTCTCTATCTTTGTTTACTATGAGTAACACGATGTTTTAACTTTTCCTTAATAAATATTTATTGATATTTGAAGATTGTTTTTATCATTTTTAAAAAACATTTTCAAAGAAATCAAGTTTCTAAGGATTGTATTAGTGGACCATTTCCCTTAGCATCAACAATGATAATTACATGATCTATGGTAACAATGACGCATAATGAAAGGGTGGCATAACTTGCCAACATAACTGCCTCATTAATTGATAAGGTTAACTATATTTATGTAATCAATCCATTTCTTCAATGTGTAAAATGTGAGGTTTCCATTTATGATGAATCCCATGTTCTAGAATTTCTCAGTAGTTGGATCCTTGACCTAGACACATGGTTTGACTATAATATGATTCTTGGTGATGAGGAGGTTATGTTCTCCAAGTTGAATCTCACAAGGCTTTCCAAGCTTTTGGTTGCAGAACATGCAATGCACCAAAACCCAATCACTACTTAGATTGGGCTTGTGTAAGCTCTTAGTCTCACATTCTATCCTTCTATATACAAACAAGATATGAGAATTGAGTGGCTTCACCTATGTCAAGGATTGAACATTCCCATGTAAGAATACATCTACTAGTTCAACCGGTTGCAAATTCTCAACATCATTGATCCAATTGACAAACTTGTCCTCAAGTTTAAAAGAGGATTGCATGAACATTTGTATTGAGAATTGAAGTACATGGAAATCACCACCCTTGAAGTTGTGTACAATCAAGGATAGTTATCCAAAGAGAATATTTTAGATTAGTAAAGAATTCAACATCATTCATCATCCTCTAATGTTTCTAGATCCACACCTTCAAATCCTGCTCCTTCTATTAGTGTAGGGACGTCATGTTTTTCACAATTTTCTTATTCTTCTTCTTCCTCCTCTAATGCTAATTTTTGTTAGTGGTGTTAGAAACAAGGACACGATAAGTCTGAATGTTTCAAATTGAAGAAGAAAGCTTTGATTATACAATATCCTAATGAGGAAGATGCTCCCAATTGAGGTTTTTGGTGAAGATAAGATTTATGAAGAGTTAAGGAGACTCAATAAAGTCACCTTGCTATAGTACTTCACTCCCCCAAAAGCTTGAGATAGTTTATTCATCACATATGCACACATCTCCCATGATTTCTCCATTGCTTGTATCCTCGACAATGGCTCACTAAAGAATTTGATTGCCATATCCATAATCAATAAACTGCACTTTCTAGTGGACTCTCATCCTCATCCTTATGCACTTAGATGGAAGGATCATGGTTCCTCTTCCAAAATCAAGCACACATGCATTGTTTCATTTGATTTTGGTCCTAAATTTATGGATAAAGTCACTTGTGATGTGACTGATATGGTTTTTTGATGTATGTTGCTTAACCAATCTTACCAATATGGTCAAAAGGCCTAATATGTTGCATTAAACACCACTTACCTATTACATAAAGATAACATCAAGTATCTTATCTACATTACATTTGAACTACCAAAAAAGGTTAATCCTAAAGTTCAAAAGAATTATTTAACTTTTATCTAACAACCCTATCCACAACATCATTATGTTCTAGATTTGTCCTCTTAGGTTCATTCAATATTTTTAAAGGATTCTTGTAAACCTCCTCCTTCAAAATTTTCTTTGTTTCCTCATCAACCTTAGTTTCCTTGAGACACCACCTCAGGAGGAAATTCTACACACTTAAGAGTTTCTCACATGTTCAAATTTATATCCTTGCTTGGAAGTTATATTTGGTAACCTCTTTTCAATGTTCACAGCCCAATTCGACATCATTCATCACTTGAAGTTAGGCTTCAAGTTCTCAATGCTTTCTATCATGATTTTTTGAATCAGTTGATCATCCACGATTTTTTCAACACCTATCATGAATCAACTTTGGACACATAGGTCCTAATCAATCATTCTATAGATATTGTTCCATATTTTAAGCTTTTTCTTGTTTCATATCAAGTTTTTGATACATAGACTCACCAGACTCATCATGGATCCACCACTTCCTACCTTGTTGCTAAGCAAGGTATTCTTCTGCAACAAGATTGTTGGAATTATCATCATCATATGCAACAATATTTTTCCTCTCTCATAAAAGAAATGGAGGCCAATGCTTCTGTTGTTGGGAGGAATGATAAGGGTTATTAGTGATTAGCATATAATAGGTTCCTTAGTTCATATTTTCCTCACATTATTATCTGTGTGCATATATGAGATTGTTATTATTGTCGATGCCTTCTTGGTTTATGATTCTCATGTAGTAGTTGAGATCCCATCTCTAAATATCTCTATTATTGTACTTGCTAGTTTTTAGGATCTTGTTGAGATTTTCTCTCTTAGTTTGTTAATTTAGTTCTCTTGATGTAAAGCTATATAATCCTATGTTTTCTTAATGAAAATTAGTCAGAGATTTCATTTTGCACTTCTTTGTGTAGAAATTTGTTCATGAGTGGGATTTCCCACATCAATCTACCATCTACAATTGCACCCCCACTATGACGTCAAATCGAGATAAAGCTATTAAAAAAGAAAAACTTGTAGAGGAAGCATACCAAGCATGCTTGAATCAACCTTCTATTTAGTTCCCACCACATTCTAAGTCACCAATTCATAAACTATACGATAACATTGCTTCTTCACATGTTGGGACAAAGATAATAATATAGAGGTGGGCATGCATGATTGATTATTGGATAACCATGCCATGGAGGGAATGCTAGTACATGAATTCAGGCAAGATGAGCTAGGGGATGATGATCATATAGTTGATACATTCTTTGAAATCCTAAAATCTGCTTCTACCACTCATCTCTTTAGACATGGGTCAAGGTATTAAAATTGAAATCAATGTATGGTATCTTAGACACGTGTTCCTTGACACTACCAAGGTAACTGAAAATTAAGTGCCCTATATTTTAATGAATCTTGTCACACAATCTGTAGTGGAAAGGGAGTTCATGAGTGCTTAATGATACTATACATTTCTATTGCCCAATAATTTCTAGTTACTTAGAGATAAGGTAATTCCAAGTGATAATGTCCTTCCCAGTAGCTATGAAGAGGCAAAGCAATTGTTGAAAAAGGTGGGTGTTGAGTACATATCATATCAGGGTTGTCTGAATGATTCCATTCTATACAAATGTGAATATGCGAATAAAGAGAAATGTCCAAAGTGTGGGCATGATAGGTACCATAAATGAAAAAACAATAGAAAGGCACATGGTCCTCTTCATAAGATATTGATGCACATGACTATAATCCCAAGGATTCAAAGGCTCTTTTATTGTAAAGAATTAGCCATGTTGTAGGGGTGGCATGCCTTGCATAGAAGTGATCTAGGAGTTATGTAGATCCTAGTGGATTCAATATCCAAGAAGCATATAGAGGAACATGGCCTAATAATTTCAAGGATGAAGTATGAAGCCTTAAATTGAGCATATCCAAGGATGGATTTAACTTGTATTCCCTCCAAAACACCAACTATTGTATTTCGCTAAAGGTAGTGATCAATAACACTACCCCCCCATGGTTGTCTATGGAGAATAAACATCTTATGTTGGCTCTTATAGTTCTTTGTAGAAGAAAAGTTAAGAGAATGGATGTATATCTACAACCATTGATCAATGAATTGAAGAAATTATGGGATGGGATACATGTATACGATGCATCGGGACCCATCTCGATAGAGATGTATTTTACATTGTATGGAATATGTGCATACACTACACATGATTATCGAGGACTAGCAGTTTCTTTTGGTAAGCATGTTGATTGATTTGTTTATATCCATAATGTTGTTTGGCATAATTAATTTGGTGCAATTGTCTTCTTTGCTTCTAACAAGTTTCGTATATAATAACATTGTAGGTCTTGTGACAAAAGGTATCATGGATGTAAATGTTGTTGACCTTTTATAAATGCTAGGTGGTCCAACCACTTATGAAATTCGATGTATGACTTCTCTAAGATATTCATTCTATAATATCACCGTTATAGAATAGTAGCATCTGTGTTCAATGGTAAGCCAAGGAAAACATAGAGACCTGAAATATTGTCATTGGAAAATTGGCTTAGGGCATACAACAAACAGGAGAAGGAAACTATAGAATTGATCAATTCAAATGGGGAACCTATGTTCGATGATCCTAAATTTTCTAACACATATGTGGAGAAAATTCCCATTATGATGGAAAGGAAATCTGTATTTTATGAGCTTTCATTTTGGGACCATATTAAGATTACCCAATTACTAGATCCCATGCACATATTAAAAAATGTTTCATCTTCTTTATGTAGGAAAATATCATTGAAAAAAAGTGACGCTTTGGGTGATAGGAGAGATTTTATTTCTTGAAATACTAAAAAGAAACATTAGCCAAGAAAAGAAAGTAGATGAGAGGCCAGTCCATCTTGGTCTTTTAAAGAAGGTGATGTCCCATTTATTTATAAAAATGATCTTTCTCTTGCAAATAATATTATATTGGGTGTGAAGGCACCTTTATTATATAGGTTGACTTTAAGACATTGCTTCATTGTAAAAGAATATTTATCGATGTTGAAATCACGTGACCATCTAAACCTTCTAAGGGTATGCATGTCGATTACATGATTATTTTTCTACAGTTTAGGTTAAAATATGTTCTGCACTCATAGTTTTATGCCAATTGATTTTGTATGTGTTTATTTTGTAGCACCATTATCCTTTTCTCATGTGTGGTTGTGTGAACCATGTCTTCCTTGGGACCTACAATGTGCCATATCTAGATATAATTCCATGGTGGCATTGAGAGATAGCTAAGATTATGTGTATGCATGAGAAGGAATTGCCCACGAGTTTCATGGACTTGCAAGTCCATATTCTTATTCACCTAGCTTATGAGGTTGAATTTGTCAAGGTGGTCTCGTTTTATTAGATGTTCTTCTTAGAGAATTACATGAAAAACTTAAAGAGATTTGTTTGACAAAGGGTGAAACTCGAGGGGTCTATGGTGGATGTGTACATAGTATACTAGTCATTCTATTATGCTAGTGAGTACATGAATCAAATAAATAACACATGAGGTGCAATGGTTTGGGATGGCTAACAAGAGTGGGACAAAAGGGAAGGGGGGATACTTCAAATGAAAGTGAAAAGAGTGCACGATAAAGAGTAAGTCACGCATCGTTTGTCAAATTTGTACAGAGTAAATGTTTACACTAAACTTGATTATACATATTTTATCTCATACTATTATTTTTTATTTAATGAATACATCCGTGAATTTAGAAATTGATTCCATCAATAAATTTGTTATTTACAATGCGTAGGAAATTCAACCATGCACCACGTTGTATGAAGAAAATAGAAGGAAATGGGAAGTGATAGGAAATCATTTAGATGGTTGAACAGTATAAACATGCCTTATTTTGATCATTTAAAACAAAATATGCCAAAGATCTATCCCAATTGTACGTGGTTGGTCAGATCAAAGAAAAATATGGTGTGTCTGTTCAGTACCAACATGGTGAAGAGGATGCACTGAACATAGGGATCGAATGAAACAACTTTGTAATAATGTCTCTATGCACATTATTCACTTTATAATGCACATTTTAATTATAAAGTGTATTATGTTTTTATTAATTCTTGGGTTATTATAAATGTGACACCATCGTTTGTTCACATTTTTATAGGTACATTTGTTCCCATCTATGTGGGCATATGGACATCATTTTCGCACCAAGGTTGCTAACGATGGATGTGTCACACTAGATTGTGGACTTTGGAGTGGAGGTCAAGTTAGACCAATCCAGTCATGCTAGCCACTGTGATTAGAACCTAGTGGTGGGGAAGTTAGGTCACATTGAAATGATACATGAGCTCATGCATGTGGATTTATCATCTTTTCAATGCGTTACTTTTAGGTGCAAGTGGTGGGACACCTTGGAACGAAGTAATGTAAAGGAAGATCGTGATAATGGGATAATACATATCAAATCTAAAAAGATGTGGGATGAAGATGAAGAGACTTATGTTTTCTCAAAATACCGTAACAAGTTTTTTTTTACCTAGATGTGTTGGATAGGGATCGGTGGTTTGTACTATACTATGATTTGACATCAATACATATTTTTCGTAACAACATTGTTATAATAACAATTGATTTGGGTGATAGTAAGAAAGAGTGATATGTACATGTTTTATTTCAACATTTATATTATGGATGTGCCATTTATTATGGTTAACTATAATTGGCCAATATTGTATTTTTGTCTTCATTTAATGATGTTGGATATGAAAATTTAGCAATCATTTACAACCATCATATTGAAAATAAATTAAATTGTTTTGGAACTTCAAGCTATTTAATGAATCATGATTCATTTTTAATTGTAATATTTGTATGTTGTTCCTTTGGGCATTGCATAAAAGATGCTTTTGATATATATTTATTGTCATACATTAAACTAATATTTTTTTTTTTTATGTATATAAGTATCTTTATTTTTCTACAATAGCACTTAGTAAGTAATGCACTCAGTACATGCATATTTTTTTTCCACAAAAAAACGTAATTTTATTCATCTGAAGATACAAAATTACATTTTGTAGGTGCCATATAACACTGATCATCTGGAATAAACATCAGATGAATCGTGGCTGCAACCGATTGGGAAACTCCAAAACATAAAGGAGCAGTATTTTCAAAAAAGTGATTTCGTACCAAAGTGTATATACATCAGATTTTGACAAAACAAAGCTCAAGTAAAGAGCATCAATATCACAGTTATGAAGGTCTGTAGCCAATGGGCATAATACGTGTCGAAGCAAGTTCTTTTCAACAAACCGATTTCATTTTACACATGTGATCTATTATGATTTGATATTCGAATCCACAAAAAAGAGAGAGTTCAGATTGGTTGTATGAAGTCATCTATGAAAGGCCTATGGTAGTATTCATAGACCTCCTTGCACGTCTATTATGTGATGTGCTAGCTGCCAAACATGAGTTGAAGTGCATGTTTTGATAAAGAGTTTTCTAGATGGCTGCATTCCCTATATACATGAGAGAGAGTGAAAGTTTCAAATGAGTTCATAAATCTATATATTTCCTCCAATATTGGCAATGAAAAAAATTATGACAGATTTGAGTTTTCCAAGACCAGTTGATAGCATTCATAGAGTCGCCAAAAATTTGAATAGAATGAATCTCTTTTTCCATTCTAAATTGTAATAGGATCTTTAGGGAATGTTAATCTCAACAAAGTTATTTGTTCCCACTCCCAATCCCATCTTGATTTTGAATTAATGTGTATTAGATAAATACAAAACCGCTCCCCCCCCACAATTTCATTGGTCATTCTATGAAGCACCATCAAATAATACCCATGGATAGGTGTGCTTAATATATTCGGGAGAGATAATTTGGACAACATCAGAGTATTTTTCCTTTGGAAAGTGAGAGAGGATCGAGAGACCCCGAGAGGCGATGCGTTCTGGAAGAGAGGGTTGATCCTGAAAAATAACTTTGTTATGAGCTAGCCAAATGCCCCAACATATTATAAGGGGAGGAGATTTTATCTTTGTGTGTGCTAGATCATGGTGCCATGCATGCCAAGCCAAATCCACTGTGAGGTTGTCCTAAACCACAACCTGACTGAGTCGTAGTGCAATTTCCTCCCATACCCTTTGGGTAAAAGGACAATTTATCAAGAGGTGCATGCAAGATTCATTTTCCCCTTTGCAAAGAGGGAACCAAACAGGGCAAACAATGATTTGCTTCCTCATATTGTCCCATGTTGGTATTTTGTTATATAAAGAACACCACATAAAAATCTTATCTTTTTGTGGGAATTTTAACTTCCATAGTCCTCACCACCACCAACTTTGATCCCTATGCATAATTTGGACATTTAAAGCAATATATCCTAGTTTTGGAGTATATATCCCATGGGGAGATTTCTTCCACTCTAGTTCATCTTCTCGATCAATAATTCGAATACATCCCAAGCTAAGGTCCATTGTATAGTTTTTCCAGAGAAGAGCTTGATTTCCTACTAGTCCAGAGGAATCAGGTCCCAACCAACCTTGCTGCCAGATTGAGGTGGAATTTGGATCCGATACCTATGATATGAAGTGGATATCATTCTCATGAAGTATGTATCTGATTTCAATGGGAAGGATATGATATTTTCCACTACCTGTCCAAGGATAAACCCCAATCCTAACTCAATTCCCCCTACCAATACGCTAGGCCAGACCTTCACCTATGACATGGAAGGAAGAGATCATTGCTTTCCAAATAATAGAATAGTGGGGATGTGATTTCTATGGTTTTCAGATCCAGTCTTCAACTGAGTACAAGCATATTTACGTGCACAAGCATATAAAATAATCAAGATATGTTTGATACATACTCAACAAGATACACCAAAGACATTTTGTGTAAAAACTTTTATGTGCTAAATGTTTTATTGCAACGAGAGAAATTAGGTTAAATTTGACCTTAAAATTCTTCCCATGGATAATGTTAATGTTTTATGTGCTAAATTATATGTCTTGTAGGTTAAAGTGGACCTTATCATCGGTTCCCCTCCCCCCCCCAAAAAAAATATAAATAATAAATAAATAAAAAGAAAAAAATTATTATACACCTGACTTAATGAAATGAAGTGTATGGAATCTTATACAACATTCTAATCACATCAATGAATGCACAAGGCCATCAATGTGATATAAATAATTTGTGTTGTAATCATGGTTGTAAAATTGTTGTTTCTATGACTAATTACATGAAACTCATTAAAAGAATTAGTTCTTCATTAATTATGTTGATAAATGTATGTATATGTTTTTTAAAGAAGATATTTTTAATTTCAAGTAAGATATTAATGAAGAACATTTTTTCCATCATTATCCCCCTTAAATGGGTTTAAAGTTTTTATTCTTTTATTTTAAAAGCTATTATTAATATTTAATGTTGATATCCTATTAAATTGGGTTCTTTAACCTTATTAATTATTATTACGAGTTTCTTTAATTTTAACATTTCTTTTTGTAAATTTATTTTCAATTTAATTTAATTTATTAACTACTTAATACATTTACTTTACTTGTGGATATACCTAATTACTACGAATGTAATAAATTCCTTTTTGTTAGGACCAGATGGTGGTGGTTAGGGTTCTTCCCTAGTCACACACATACAATCCCTTAGCCCCGATATGGCCTTACATGGTTGTCCTTACTCCTTGAGGTACCAAATACAGGCTTCCCTCCTTGGTTGCAGTCATTCTAAATGTCCCTTCCCTTTCTGTTGATTCGATGTTTTGCATGGTGGTGGCTCATTTTGCTTCAACATTGCCTCTCTCTTTTGGTGAACCTAGTACTCATGTGGAAGCAAGTTTTGGGAAGTCCGTGGGAGCCACTATGGACAATGGATGTAGATCCAATCCTCTTCCTTCTAATGGTACTCTGTGTAAAGCTTCTTTTAGTAACATTGTGAAGAATTTCTTATGTTCTCAACATCTTCTAGTTTAGGAGGATCCAACCATAACTATTCTTATAGTGAAAGATGTGACAATTCAGATGACCTACAATACAAGTGGTCTTGTTTTCCATTTCAATGGTCTCTGGCCTAATATAGTATATATTTATAAATGGATTTCAGACTCATGGAAACCTCGATTAAAAGAGGAGGATTGTATCTATCCTTGTGAAAAGGGTTTCTTCATTGTTGAGTTTGATCTTGTTGAAGATAGGGATTTGATTTTAAAATATGGACACTAGTTCTAAGGAAATTTAGTATTGTATATGAAACCATGGATTCCTTCCTTTGACCCATTTACAAACACCCTTTCCTTGGCTCTTGTTGTAACAAATATTGAAATTTTGGCTTTCGGTAACTTAGGAGAGAAAACATTTATAGTGTTTAACTATCGAAAGTGTAGATGTGAGAAAATGACCATTCGTCTGTCACGCGCATCACTGAATGTTCTCTACCTATCATCTTCAGTCAAATAATGCCGAAATCAGCTCCAAATTCCACAACAGTACAACAGTCACAAGCCAACTCACGAAAAATCCAAAGATAGGGTTCATGTGAAAATCAAAGAAATGTACCATCTATTCAAGCGTTAAGTCACAAGGAAAATGAATGGAAGCATTGGCAGTTGAATGACCACATACACCAAGCATTAAGCCACGTGGAGAAAAATCTCACGAGTCTGGGGTTTTTGGCTATCGGGGATTTGACCGACGTAGATATTTTAATAACTATAGCCCCGATCCCCGAATTCACTAAAGTATTAAAGGATAAGCTGGGTTAATTAAAGAATAAGAAAGATTAATGTTGACAAGTCTCATCGTGATTTCACGACTCGAGCTGCCTTCGTGATTTAAGTTTCAATTTTACGATTTCCAAAACCTCGAAAGCCTGTGTTTTAATCGTGATTAATCACAAAGCTAAAAGTGTTTTAACTGTTAATCAATCCCATCGCAATTTTGCGATTCAGGATTTCTTGCGTCAAGTATTATCAAAGTCCCAACACTTAAATGTACAAAAGGTTAAAGATTAATTGCTAATCGTGATTAATTAAGAGATTAAGACAAATGATTATCACCTAATTAATCCCATCACTATTTCATGATTCGAGATTCCTTGCATGTCATAAATTTTGAAGACATGATACCCAAAACCCTGAAACCCAAAAACCTGAAATTGGGACTCCAGTCATATGCAAAAAATGTCCTTGGGAAAAAAAACATTTTTCTCAGCCTTGGGTAGGCCATTTTACGCGTTCGAATAGACGATCGACACCTACAGATCCTAATATTTCCATTGGTATCTTCATAATTTAATTTTGAGCTTGAGAAGGTAGTCAAAAGTCCCCCGCAATATGAGGTTCATTTTCAGAAATGTGGTGTTTTTCACTGTGCTGAGTCATCATTTTCAAATGATGATTCTGAGCGACTGGAGGATCATTTTGAGAAACGGTCGAAGGTTTTTGTGCCTAACACATCGAAAATAAAAATACTCTCTCATTTTTCCTACAGGTGTCACATATTGGGAGAATGGAATCCATCTCCGAGCCCTAATTTTTGGATCTCATATTTTCCTGTTTTGACACATGTTTGTAAAATGCAGTTATGAGGCAAATGAAAATGGATTTTAGGGAACTGAGAGAGGTTTTTTATCAGAATAAAAATATGCACAAAAGAATATTTTAGTTTACAAACATCTATCTCTATTCGAGAGATACAAAGCCTTAACTTCAGCCCTAGTTTTCGGCAGTTTGGCCTATTTTCTATGGCAGAAAGTTTCAAGAATTGGTTGTAACTGTTGTTATCTTTTAGATTAGAGAGGATTTCGACCTGAATAGATATATGAGGCATATTTGTAAAATTAAAAGGAGGGGGAGAGGAGTAGTAATCCTGGGCTGTAGCACTTGTTATCATGTTTAATAAAAGAGTGCAGAGCATTTTCGATCTATATCAGATATTCTTGTGATTTTGTTTGTAGAGAATGTCTTATTGCTTTGTTTTCACATCATTTCACTTGGTTTTATTTCCATTTTCTTCCTGATTTGTAACTGTGTTTGTAATGGAATTCATCCATTTGTTAGATGCTCTGTTGCTAGACAGGTTATAGGTTGTTTCTTGCAGAGATATTAAGGTTCAAAATTCATCCTTGCTAGATGATCTATCCCAACTATCTCTTTCCACTGATTTATGCTTGGAATTCACTCATTTCTAAGTGCTACTTGCATTTTGATATGTTTTATCTTTATTGCTGCATACTTTTTATAAATCCTTCCCTCTGTAATCAGCTTCTATCTCGCCTCTTCTCCATGGATTTCCATTGCTGAAACACTCTTATTACTTGCTTGATCATTTAACTCCATGCCCAATGGACTACTTTCCGATCCAACCCATCAACCCTTAAAACCCAAAAATTTATGTTACCCACATATCTGCCCACTGTTAAGCCTATTGAATATCCTGTTGTGACATATTTTCGAGAGATCCCTCTCAGCTAGGAAGGGGCAGTATCCAATCAAAAGTGGTTCAAGGTTATCTCAGAATTTACTTGCATGCAACCCAAGTCAAGTCCGAGTGACAAAATTCATTTCATTTAAAATGTGCTAAGGCTTGGCTCTATTACAGCCTAGAACCAACTCTTGTGACAACATTTTCTGGCACTGCTGCTGGGGACGAAGGAATGAAGCTATCTTCCCTCGGATATGACAAAAAGTTTAGATCTATTCCTTGATGGTGAACAAGGGATAAGCATTCAATTGGCTGTGATCATTCACCTGACGACTCCTTGGTTCGAGGACTCTACATGATTCACTGGCGATTCCACTGGTCTCAAAATGTCGAATTCGTTCGCTTCTCGGATTGCTGCAAGGTTTTCTCCTTTGGACTTTACAAATGTTTATGGTTTTCCCAACACTATTCCAGACATTAAAGTTTGGGAAGATGTCCTTCCTAAATTTGGAGAATATGAGGACGACAATCTCGCTCAACACTTGTTTGAATTCCACAAGCTCATGGATGAATTAAATATACACCATGAAGATGTCCTCATGAAATTGTTTATGTTTTCGTTGGAAAATGATGCTAGG
>ML781546.1:791020-804957 GCA_009831015.1 Picea engelmannii
ATGTGCAATTTCCTTCATGTCCAAATACCTTCATCAATCTTGCGGTCCAAAACCCATGACTAGGGTTGACATCAATGACAACAACCAATCTTCCAACAACAAGTGGTGTTCCTTATTTAAATTTAATGTAATGAGAAAGTGGATAAGGATTTTACTATTATTAGTAATTAGTGTTCCACGTGTATAGGGGCACCGACACCTAAACAATGCACCTTGTATGCTTAGATGCACCATCAACAACACATCAGTACATTCCAAAATGTGTCGACAAGTTTGGAAAATTTTGTTTTACACCTTGGAATAATGGTGTACTTAGGATGTAAGAGAGAAATGGTAACAATGCTTCCTTAAATTCAAAAGAGCACCAATAAAATCATGAAACTTTTAAATTTAAATGGAGCCTATCGATGTGCTTGATATATGTGGAGGCACCGTTAGAGGTGTCTCTTTGCCTCCATACATTTCCTAGAGCACCAACAAGCTTGGATAGTTTTTGTATATAAAAATATCTTTATGGTGTGTTTATACTATCAAGAAGCACCAAGTATGGTGCCACATAATACTATAAAGATCACCGACAAAGTGGGAGAATCATTTTTATTATTTTTGCTCCATGGTGCATGTATGATGTACAAGAGCACTAGTAGTGGTGCTATGGAATATTTACAAACACACTAAAAAGCATGGGAATATGTATAATTTAAACAAAACTTGTCTATGCACTTGATATGTATGGAGGCTATGATAATGTTGCATCCATACATTTACTAGAGAACTATCAAGATTGGAATACTTTTATATAAAAAACACTCAACGCTGCATTTATAATATTGAGAAGCACCAAGTATGATGTCATCTAATATTATAAAGAGTATCAACAAAGCAACCTATGATGTACAAGAGTACCAACACAGGTGCTATTGAACATTTACAAACACATTGTTGAAAAGTGAAGGAATATGCTTAATTTATAATAAAAAAACATGTTTGTGTGCTTAATATGTATGAGGGCATCACTAACAGTAGTGAACATTTTATAGAGCATAGACAAGTCCATGATATTTTTTATATAAAAAGTCCTCAATGGTGTGTTTATAATATTGAGAATCACTATGTATAGTGCCACCTACTATTATAAAGAGCACTAAACAAATGTAGGTCTTAAAGAGCACTAAACATGTGTGTTTAATTTTTCTTACTATTTTATCGGTGCACTCAACATAAAATGACACACCGCTAATGGTATGTCCTGTACATTTATGGGATGCAACACATAGTCCAATGTGTACCAAACGACTTGAAGACACTTCACATTTTTTTTTAAATAAAAAGGTAAATTTAAGCCAAATTCTACATTTTAATCTGCTAAAGATGTGAATGAAGAGGCAACAAACAATTTACTTGGTCTCTTCCTTGCCAAGGTGGCATGGTTGCCACATAAATAAATAAATAAATGAAATCATGGTATCATTTTGAAAAATTGAAAAACAAACAAAATTCATAAGTGAAGTGAAGGAGTTGAGGAATATGAGAACATAATGACTACAAAAATTCATTTGGAAGGCATGTTTTTTTCATCTAGATCGCTTGAGTCATGCTAGAGTAGTAGATGTGTTGTTTCGCCATTTTTGTTCATATTACTTTACTTTGGTAAAATATTTTCACGATTAAAACACTTCTTGCATTAATACTTGGCGAATTAAAAAAACTTGAGACCAAGTCATCATTGCAAGCCCTTATTGTCCTTGGCTATCTCTTAGGATTTGTGGTTTTTTTCATCTCCCATCTCATTGGCTTGGCCTACTACTACTAGATATTTTATCTATATCCCTTATGGCAAGTGTAAGAGGAAGTAGAGGATTGGAAGGATTAGGAAGTAGATCCCCTCCACCTTTGACTGATCCCCTTATTAGTGGATCCCCCCCATTGAAAATATTTCCATTCATGACAATTTTGAATGTTCCAAACATTTAAAAAATTATTAATGACCCCATCCTTCAAGATGCAACTTAGCCACCCATGCCTAGCACATTTCCTTAATACATTTCCAAATTCACATAAAAAGATAGGGAGGACCCATCCAACCATGTAGTAACTTTTCATTTATGGTGTTCCTCCAATAGCATCACATAAGACCTTATTCAGCTTAGGATATTTGAATGAACCCTCACTAGGCTTGCCACCAAATGTTATCTGGAGTTTCTCTTAGGTGGTCATGCCACCTTTGTGACCATTGCAACATCCTTATTGAGCTTCTTCCATTTACTACTTCATCATAATATTGGAGTTAAATTACTCACCACATGCCACCAAACCACCACTATGTACATCTTGGATCACATCCATGAGTGGCATCAACGACACAACCTGTGCAAAATTGAGCTCGAGGACCCACTCCTCATGGATTGGAACTTAACATACCTTATTGCTAATATTGCAAAAGATGTTGCAACAATTATGCCCCAAACTGGAAATGAATCCATTTTGAAGGCTCAATAGTTTGACCCTATATATCCCTAGTCGTGAATCTGTACATTGTTATTCCAAATGCCTCTTGACATCCTTCTCCTAAAGGATTGACATCGAGGGCATCCCACACTACTAATGACATTATCTGGTTGATGGATGACACTACTAACTAGTTTCTATATATGCTTGTTAACAATGCTGCTAGTCTATATGGAAATCATTACAAACAAGTAAGCACATCTTTTGGAGGACCCATAGTCCCTCAAGGTTATTCACATCTGGATTACAATGGATAGTAAGAGGCTAATGCCCATATCAAAATTCAAAATAAAAACATATCTACATTCACAAAACTATTATCCATAATCTTTAGTTCTCATAAAGCAAATTTTGGATTGCAACAATATGTGATTTGATACGAAGTCTCTATTCTTAGTTTACCTTTTCTACATTTATATTTGCAATAATTTCTTTTTTCAGATTTTAATATCTTCTCATCTCTAAATAAAGCTTGATTTCTCACCTCTACCATTTCTTTTTTATTTTACTAGCTTCACCAATACTCAACTATATTTATTCAAGAAATGTTTAGCAAACAAACTAAATTGAAGATTATCCCACCAATATTTCAATTCAACAAATATTTAACAAACAAACTAAACTGAAAATTATCCAACCAATATTTCAAGTGCATTGAGTTTTCAAATTTTATATTTCCCATTGTTCCAATCTCCCACAAAAATTTAAAATACAACATCTTCACTTCTCCACCTTATAACAACATACTTTTTCCACTTAAAAACAATTAATAATATAATACTGGTTAAAAAAAAGTTTAAAAAAATTAAAACATAACTACCCAATATAAATATTATATAAAATATTATACTTAAAAAGTATTAATTTATATTTTTAAATTAAATGACTCCCAAGAAGATTTTTAAACATAATATTTAGGTTTAGGTTACATATTATTAATATGGGTAGACCAGAGTATGGATTTCTTCTCGTTTAGATGTTAATTTTGAAAAATATTTCTTCAAAAATAAGTATAAAAAATAAATTAACATTACATAGATCACAAATGTTTATCATTACTTAAATAAAATAAACACTCATTATTTGTTAGTTTACATGATGTCAAACACTCACTCCACCTACTTCATATGGAATGACACACTTAAATTATTTCAATTGCTAATAGACGTGGCATCATTATAAGTTGAAAGCACTAACGTGACAATGTCTTTGGGTCAAAGTTACTAAGCATGATAACAAGAAAAGAATGATTAAAAAGGAAAATTTTACTCACTAAATAAGATTTAGCTGTAAGCTCGTTTAAAAGGTGTGAAGATTTACTCACAACATAAGATTTAAGCTCGCTTAATAAGGATGTTTTCATATGATGAGGGTATTCGTTTAAAAGGTGTGAAGATTTACTCACAACATAAGATTTAAGCTCGCTTAAAAAGGATGTTTTCATATGATGAGGGTATCTTTTTATCTTAGGAATTTAAATATTGAGGGTTTGAATGATATAAAAATATTGGTTTAAATTTTTTATATTATTATTATTATTATTATTATGATTTTAATAAATATATAGTTTAGGGAAATTTATTGGGTATTTTTTTTTTTTTTTTAATTTTGAGGATGGTATTTGAGGTAAATTGATTGGTTGCAATTTTAGTAACTTAATTAGGTGGGGATATCAAGTGAGGTCCACAATATTCAAAGAGATAAGAAGCCGAGAGACTTGACCCCACAACCTCTTACTTGTAATTTGCAATACTCAACTACTCAATCTAACCCATAGGGCTATTATATTATAACCGTTATGTATGTGATGTATTATTATAATTATAAACTATATTGACATATTTTTATCATGCAATTCATTCCACACCAATATTTCTTCTCATGTATGTGATTTGGGTGTGTGTTCATGTATGTGTATGTTGGGTGTATGTATTATGAATACTTTTACATGGAAATCAATTTTGAAATAGATGTGGTTTATGACGCATAATTATCTACTCTAACAATTTTGTCGATTTAAAAGTAGATTTTGGGATGCAAGTCTTTGGGTCAATGTGATAATATCCTCCCTCCTCAATTTTTGTGTGTTATCTTATATTGATTATGAAGTCTAGTCCATAGCAATATATAAATCTCAATATATCACAATCTTTATACCAATGGTAATGTTCACATACATAGTAACCCTCTTATTAGTCCCTACCGAAGGTGTAGAGGGACTATAGCGATCGATAATTCGTTGACTTAATATTAATATGACCTTTGACTATAAATTTTCACACCATCTCTATTTTTCGAACTATAGAGCTAAAAACATGTTTTTATATAATAAAAAAACCTTATATGTCATCATCTCATTGGATAATAGATTTGAAGTCTTATTTCCAGCTTCGCTATTCCCAATGTTTTAAATGTTTAGATATCCAAAGTTTTGAGCATCGACGCTCTTTTTTTATTTATTTTTATTTTTATTGCAATGTTTACATGTCGAAAGTTTTGAGCATCGACGCTCTTTCTTAATGTTTTTATTATTTCTATTTGTATTGAAATGTTTACATACCGAAAGTTTTGAGCATCAACACTCTTTTTGAGGTACTTGAATAGGCCTAACAACTTAAATGTTTACATAGCACAAGGCCCTTAAACAAGCCTGACAACTTCAATGTTTACATAGCGTGAGGCCCTTCAACAAGCCTGATAGCCTTAAATGTTTACTTAAATAGGTCTGTCACAATACATTTTTCCTCGAATTTTTCCATACAATGTTGCAGTGAATTTGGACAATATTATTGTCCACCGCCACTTGCATAGCCATCATATGTTTCATGCTTCTTCTATGCTTGTAATGCAATTTAGTCATCATTGAAGATACATATATTGTTTATTGGTTCACTGGTTGCTTCTTGTTCGTTGGTTCATTGGTTCATCAGTTGTTGCTTGTTGTTGTTTGGTTCAAATTTACAAGGTTGAGGTCTTGCACCTGCAGTTGGACCTGTTGGTGCTTGTTGCTTGCTTTTGTTTGCTTCAACTTTGCAAGGTTGGGGTCTTGTACCCGTAGTTGGAGTTGGTTTTTCACTTTGCGGGGTTCAAGTCCTGCACCCACAATTTGAACTGTGATTATGTCATTCATCGTTGCCAAGTAAGTTTCGATACCATGGTTTCATTCCTATTCATTCTTTGTTGTTTACTGTTTGCAGTTTGCAAGTAAGAATGTTTAAGTATTTCCACTTGCATGGTCATCATATGTTTCAGAATTCTTTTATGCTTGGAATGTAAATTTAGTCATCATTGAAAATACATATATTGTTTACTGGTTCACTGGTTTCTACTTGTTCGTTGGTTCGTTGGTTCGTCGGTTGCTGCTTGTTGTTGTTTGGTTCAACTTTGAAAGGTTGAGGTCCTGCACCTATAGTTGGACCTATTGGTGCTTGCTCACTAGTTTGTTGCTTGTTTATTTCTTTTGTTTGCTTCAACTTTACAAGGTTGGGGTCCTGCACCGGCAGTTGGAGTTGTTTTTTTCACTTTGCAGTGTTCAAGTCCTGCACCCGCAATTGGACCAGCAGTTCTATTGTTCATCATTAATGAGTAAGTTTGAATACCATACTTTCATTCGTATTCATTATTTACATTTTTCAAGTAAGAATGTTAAGTATTTATTCGTCGTTCTTATCAATGCAGACTTTCCATAGAGATTTGCATATCTTTTTCTCTTGCTCTTAAATTTTCCTCTGATTTTTTCCCGAGGCTCTGTACCATGTACATGCCAATGTCGTCTGTACAACTTTGGCTGTCATTTATTCTAGCATTGAAAATCCTGGTCCTTTTTCGTATGTGACGAAGTGGAAATGTAGCGCCTGAATTGAATAAGGAATTCTTTAGCCTTCGCACCTTGCCCTCGATGATATTCCCAGCTTTCGCGGGAATGACTACCTGCCTATCTCATATGGGAATCAAACCTGTGTATTTCGCATGAAAAATACGATGTCAAGCTTGTTGCATTTGCAGGATGTTCTTGTAGAAGAAAACTCTAGGTATGTGTAAAAGGGATAGGTATGGTGCAACGGTGGCTAGGATGAAACAAAATTGCACAAAATTGGCATATCTTTCCCTCCTGTTCTTAATTTTTTCTCCAATTTTTTCTCCAAACTCTGAACCATACCTGCATTCCTTTGCAAAATGTTCTTGTAGAAGAAAAGGATGTTGAGATGGTGCTAGCAAGAGTAGTCTTTCGTGGATTTCAAATTGCAATATTCAATCTCTATGCCACTCCACATGCAACATTGCTAACATAATGAATGTTTTTTCAAATGCATTACACCATTTACATATGAACGAAGCCATTATCATTCTAGGATACTTCGATGTTGACATGCTACAAAATAATTCCATAACAAAACAATTGGAAAACTACATGTTCAATTACAATGTCTTCTTTCTTTTGGCTAAGATAAAACATGTACAAAATGCACTTATTGACCATATATGGTGAAATGTGCCCATATCACAATACAACCTCTTTATATTATACATAGACTCGTCTGACCATGATACAATTTGTCATCTACTTGAATTATGAAATATACATCAAAGATATTACAAAATTATATTTCCATGTCTCAAAGCATATTTGGATACTTTGTTGCACAAAACTAAATCATTCAACTACGACCATCCAACTTCTTAATATTTTCTGGCTTGTAATATATTTTGGCCAGGAAAGATTCTATATAACCAGAACCAAGGATCAAGAAAAACAAAGGTTCATGCTTCTAACTCTCTTTTATTCTATTCCTTTGATTCTCATTTATTGTATGTACACATTAGTTGTTTTCCCTTACATACCATCTTACATTCATGTTCATTGTATTTTGTGCATTCCCACATTGAAACAAACCGAATAACTGGAGAAGATGAAGGACTCTTTACCACAAATCTAGAAGAGGAAATACAAAGGTGCATGCTTCTACTCTTATTTCATATTCCATTGTTTTGTAATTCATTTATGGTTTGTATATTTGTTCTATTGCTTTGCACCTAATTTATTGTATGTAGATACTACGTATCTTCCTACATAATAACTTATCTTCATGTCAATTGTATTCTTTGTGCTGCTACATTGAAATAAATAGAACTGTATTTATTTTTTTACATGTATTTCTACATACCAACTTACCTTCATGTCCATTGTATTTTTTGCATTGCTACATTGAAAGAAACAGTTTATTTGGACAAGAGGATGAAATATTATATGCCACGACAGAGGAAGATGAAGTACAKTCTTCGAAAATGTATACCAATTGTGATAGTAAATCAAACACACAAAACGCATAGGTGGATAAAATATTGGACTAGAAAACGATGATTTGGAAACAATGGGCCTTTGTTGAGACTTTCCTCTTCCGAACATTTCCCTCCCCATTTCTATTTTCCCACTCTCTATTATCCCTTTTTTCCCCTCTTATGTACTTAACTGAATTCCCCTTTCTTTTCCCCCTCTACTTTCACTTTATGGTTGCTTTGCTTAGTCGTTTTTCCAAAAATGTCTAGGTGTGTGGGTTGGTGGACTCATGGGTTCACATTTATACTCATGCTTCTATATCACGAGTCCAACTGACGACTTCCTCATTCCATACTTAACCACTTTTTCGATCGCGGGTTCCCGGGTTGGCAGGCTCAAAATTGCGTCTCTAGCTTCGGGGGTTCCACGATACACAGATTGGCCGCCGAACTCCCCCATCATGCCCCGTTCCGTGTTACACATTTGTGTAGTCAAAATTTCTGAGCCATACAATTTGACTATCAGCTCCTCATGTTTCCTGACTATCCATTGAAACCCTATTTCATATTCCATCTCCTTCAAGCTTGTATGTGAAATTCAGAACAATTATGGACAATATACAATGCCTATTTTTATTTATTCCTTCTGATGTTCATGTACACATGATTGCATCAGAAAAAGTTGGACAAGTGACATGGGCATGAGCAGTCAATCATCGCAAACATCAACATAAAGACAAGGAAAAAGGTAAAGGTTCATACATTGTGGTCTTGATATGTTTACCAAACAAATATCCTAAGCTATTTATTCATCTATGCCATGATAAATATGTTGATTCCATATGCAACGCATACTTTGCAGTTCACAAGAAGTATCGACGAGCGAAAGTGAAACACCCAACATAGTGCAAGTTCCAAAGACTAAGAGGTATGTTCACAACACTCTCACCTGCATACTTCATCCAAGTTGTGTATCTACGTGTACATTTATGCCAATTTTTTTTTAATAATAATGCAGACTACCATTCACATTACTTTTTCTGTTCAAAAAATATCACCAAGTCTAAACTTATAACACCCAATATACTATTGATAGAAGGCTTGAACAGTCGTCGAACTGGACAATTGTTTGTCAAGGACATAATGGTCATGTATAACACCTACTTGGACAAGGCAATCAAAACTAGATGCATTGTGTGTGCTGACATGACAGACAATGAAGCCATGATGACAGTCACACTGACTATCCCTACACAACTTGTCCAGAAACATGTAGAAAAAATCTTGCCAGGTAATGGGATATCCATTACAAATTTTAATATATAGCCGAAAACAATATATGACCGTGGTGATTGTGATCGGATTATATCGCTCAAGGAAACAAGTATTATCCTACACTCTCAATTGGACCTACGATTTTGTCATTCATCATTTACAAGTAAGTTTCGGTACCATAGTTTCAATTGTATTCGTTCTTTACTGTTTGTTATTTGCAGTTTGCAAATAATAATTTTTAGGTGTTTATTCATCACTCCTATGCTGCAGAATCTCCATAGAGGTTAGCATATCTTTCCCTCATGTTCTTCAATTTTGCTCCAGTTTTTTCTCCAGACTCTGAACCATACCTACATGCCTTTGCAAAATGTTCTTGTAGAAGAAAAAGATGTTGAGATAATGTTGGCAAGAGTAGTTTTCCATGGATTACAAATTTCAATATTCAATCTCTCTGTCACTCATCTTGCAACATTGCTAACGTAATGAATGTTTTTTCAAATGCATTGCACCATTTACATCTGAATGAAACCATTATCATTCTAGGAGACTTTAGTGTTGACATGCTACAAAATATTTCCATAACAAAAGAATTGGAAAACTACATGTAAGATAAAAACATGTACAAAACACACGTATTGACCATGTATGGTCAAATGTTCCCATATGACAAGACACCCTCTTTATGTTATACACAAACTGGTCTGAACATGATACACTTTCTCTTGTACTTGAATTATGAAATATACATCAAACGTATTACAAAATTATATTTCCATGTCTCAAAGCATATCTGGATACTTTGTTGCACAAAACCAAATCATTCAGCTAGGATCATCCAACTTCTTGATATTTTCTGACTTGCAATATCTTTTGGCCAAGAAAAATTCTATATACACACAACCATGGATCAAGAAAAACAAAGGTTCATGTTTCTAACTCTATCTTTTATTCTATTCCTTTGATTCTCAATTACTGTATGTATATATTACTTCCCTTACATACCAACTTACATTCATGTTCATTGTGTTTTGTGTGTTCCCACATTGAAACAAATAAAATAACTGGAGAAAACGAAGGACTCTTAACCAAAAATGTAGAAGAGGAGATACAGAGGTGCATGCTTCTACTCTTATTTCATATTCCATTGTTTTGTATTTCATTTATTGTCTATATATTTATTCTACTGCTTTGCACCTAATTTATTGTATGTGGATACTCCATGTCTTCCTACATAATAACTTATCTTCATGTCAACTGTGTTTTTTGTGTTGCTACATTGAAATAAATAGAACTGTATTTAATTTTTTACATGTCTTTCTATATATCAACTTACCTTCATATCCATTGCATTTTTTGTATTGCTACATTTAAAGAAACATATTAGTTGGACAAGAGAATGAAATCGTATATGCCACAGTAGAGGAAACTAAAGTACAATCTTCGAAAAGGTATGCCAATTGTGATAGTAAATCAAACACTCAAAATGAGTAGGTGGATAAAATATTGGACTAGAAAACGATGATTTGGCAACAATGAGCCTTTGTTGAGACTTCCCTCTTCCGAAAATTGCATTCCCCTTTTCTATTTTCCCACTCTCTATTATCCCTTTTTTTCGTCTTCTATACTTAACCGAATTCCCCTTTGTTTTCGCCCTCTACTTTCCCTTTCTGGTTACTTTACTTAGTCATTTTTTCAAAAATGTCTAGGTGTGTTGGTTGGCAGACTCACGGGTTCACATTTCTACTCATGCTTCTATATCATGAGTTTGCCCGATCGATTATTCATTCCATACTTAGCAACTTTTTCGATCATGGGTTCCCGAGTTGGCGGGCTAAAAATTACGCTTCTTTTGTTTTGTGTCCTGCAAACAATACCCAGAGTTCCGCGATATACAAATTGACAGTCGGACTCTCGGGCTGGCGGGCTCAAGATTGCGCTTCTATTGTTCTGTGATATACAAACAACTTCCGGTGTTCCACAATACAAAAATTGGCTGTCGGACTCTCCCATCATGCCATGTTTCGTGTTACACATTTTTCCACTCAAAATTTCTGAGACATATAATTTGACACCCTATTTCATACTCCATCTCCTTTGAGACTGTATGTGACAAGTGTTCAGATTTCCACTAATTATTTTATATCATGAGTTTGACCGACCTCTTCCCTATTCCATACTCAGCTACTTTTTCGATCGCAACTTCCCGACCAGGCAGGCTCAACATTGTGCTTCCATTGTTACGCCCCTTGCAAGCAACACCCAGACTTCCCCGATATACAAATTGACAACCAAATTCCTCTTTCTTTTTCTCTTCTACTCTCCCTTTCTGGTTACTTAGTCATTTTTCCAAATATGTCTCATGCTTTTATATCATGAGTTCCTTCGATCACTTTCCCATTCCATACTTGGCCTCTTTTTCCATCGTTGGTTCCCGGGAATTCCTTCTCAACATTGTGCTTCCATTGTTTCGCGACCTACAAACAACACTCGGAGTTCCGCGATATAAAAATTGATCGCCAAAGTCCATCATCATGCCCTCTTCCGTGTTACACATTTTGCAGTCAAAAGTACGGAGACATAAAATTTGACCATCGAGCCCTCACGTCTCCTGAGTATAACTTCTGACCCTGTTTTGAAGCCCAACCGACCACTTTCCCTACTTGGACATTTCTTGGAATCTCTTTCGCGGGTGGTCGGGTTGGCAGGTTCACGAAATGTCCGATACTTAATCGCTCTTCGCCATCCCCTCCACCTTGGCACTTCTTTCTAGATATACAATTATTAAGCTTTAATGGTAATAACTCATCATGCAGGAACCATTAAGATTGTTATTAATGTCTGAAACGATGGAGGAGATCTTTCATTAATACGAATTAAACCAAGATTTGTGGAGGGATATATTATCCCTTCCGAGTGTTCATTTCAAGCATCATGGAATCTCTTTTGTGCGTTGTCCAGTTGGTGGCTTCATGAAATATCCAATCCTTAATCGCTCTTCATCATCCCCGCCACCTTCACAATTTTTTCTAAGTATGCAATTAGTAAGATTTAATGGTAACAACTCATTATGCAACAACCGTGGAAATTGTCATTAATCAAGGAAAGGCTCAAGGAGATCTCCCATTGATACACATTAAACCAAAATTTGTAGAGGGTTATATTATCCCTTCTGAGTGTTGATTTCAAACATCATCTGGAGAAAATAGACGTTCTCGTCAACTTATGGCAGTAACTCAACAACAGTTCTTCCCAGATACAGTAAACACCTTCGGGCATGATAACCGAAACTTCCAATGGTTCAGGGCATATTCTTACTACTCATATCCTTCCACCCAAAATCAAGTAAGAAGATGGTCCCTTGCTGTGCCGAGAGATATATTTCAAGCCAAAGAATTCCAATGCAACCCCCCATGTGTTGATGGCAAATGTAGAGGTTGATGCGGTCGACTTCGAGCTAGAAGAAGATGATGTGATGGATGATGATACGATGATGGATGGTGGCAATACAAAAGTTTTTCCCAGTCCTGTGCCCAAATTGAAATCCACCATAACGAGGGGCACTTCCCAGCTCTGCGATGGCGGCCCTAACAAGACGAAAGGAAGAGGTTTCAGAAAATAAACCGATGTTGAACGCAATAGTCTCTTTGCAACTCAAGAGTTTGAGTCTCTCGACTCATATGGCGGTCCTTGCCCTCAGAGATGTATCATTTCCTTCCATTTTTAGGGTTTTGGATTGGGTTTGGATTTGTCCCTGCTGCAGGATGTGTCCCTGAAGTCTTTGATTGTAAGGAGATCGTCTCTTGGTGCGTCGAGAGATATATTTCAAGACAAAGAATTATTCAATTGGGGGACCACTCTCTTATTCTCTGGATATACAATTAACATCTTAGGGGTTGAGGACCAGAACTCCCAATGGAGCAATTCCTGTTCCTTCTACTCATCCCCTTCCGCCCAGAACAAAGTAATTTGGACCTCTGGAATTGCTTGTGCAACCTGTGTCCCTAAAGTCTTTGCCTGTAAGGATGTGGTCTCTTGGTCCCCTTCCTCCCATAACGAAATAATTTAGACCTATGGAATTGCTCGTGCAGGATGTGTCCCTGAAGTCTTTGACTATAAGGAGGTGGTCTCTTGGTGCATCAAGAGACCTATTTCAAGCCAAAGAATTATTCCACTACTGAACCACTCATGTTTCTTTGTCACCTCAGGTTTTCCACAAGATGTTGAGATTTCCGCAACCAACATTGACCTTCAGAGTAGAAGAATGCAAGGAGTTCCTAAAAAAACATGATAACCAATTTTGTATGCATGTTCATGAGCTTGTGATGCCTCTTGCATGTTGTCGCAGTAGATGAACAAAACATAATTGTATACATGTTTTTTTTTTCATGTAACTCCTCTACCTATATATATGGAAAATATGTTCAATGCTTCGATGCAAAGAACTCAGTCTAGTGTCTATGGATAAATATATAGTACCCACTATTTTTTTTTAGATTTACTATTAAAAAAATTCCTTGGAATCTTGGTTGTTGCTTCTTTCCTAGATTTAACACCTCTTTTCATTTGCATGGTTCGATAGTCTCTTAATTCTTAAATATTGTATTGGCTCAGGTAATTTGATCAAATATGGACCATTGAATAGTTATATGACAATGCATTATGTCGAGAGGCTTCTATTGAAACATAAATGAATTTCACACAGTTTAAAATCAATATTCAATTCCATTCGTAATGTTTTTTTTTACAAAAACGGTTATGGATTGTATTAATGGGGTGGACTAGCCACAGATTCGGTTACAAATTAGCCTCAAGTTTCTTCGGGCCTATCTTTCTGCACCATTCTACCTCTATAGCTAAAGGCTTGTGAACTGCACTAG